>CAMKVN010003399.1:0-10598 GCA_946474995.1 Funneliformis geosporum
TTTGGATTATGTTCTACACTTCGATTAGATGGGCTTTGAGAAATGATAATTTTGTGAAAGATATAGAAACTTCAATCCTTGAAAAAGACGTAAATAGATATATTGTGCCATTTGATATGGTATTTCTATTATCCTATTCAACTTATATGCTTACCGCAGTAAGTAAACAAAAAATTCAAGTCGTTATATATTATATTATGAATATGGGTGGTAATTCTATTAAAATTGAGGTACGAGATATAGTAAATCATATGATCCGTACCTCAATTTTAATAGAATACCACCCATATATTAAACAATTTTTTTTTAAAAAAATTTCAACTTGTTTAGGTTAGAAAAGAATCAAACCTTTTATACTTGGTTTACTTTGGAAATATTGCGGAAACTATATTGTTATCATATGTAACGTATGAATACTGTGAAAATAGCTTGTCATTTTGCTTTAAATATGTAATATTTTTTGATGTGTTCGTTATTTTAGGTAAGTATTAATTCTTACGCGGGTATTTGACTACTAATTATCACTAAGTATTATGTCAACGATTTTTATATATTTTTTTTATTTATCAAAAAAAAAAAAAAAATAGCAATTATTGGATTGATCATATTGGCTTTATCAACTTGGAACACTTATAAGTGCCATAGAAATTTTGGGAACAATCTTGGATTTTATTGTAAGTTTATATTCAAATATTTGCATTTTTGTTTCGTGATTGTTCTTTACCAATTTCTAATCGATAAAATATTAGTAAATTATGAGCCATGTCCTCGTGAATTCGAATATGGAAATAAAAGAAATAAATTAGCTATATACAATAAGTCAAATGATATTGAAATTCCGGTTTCCGACGATTGATTTTAGTATTTTCAAAGGTTTTAATAAAAATTATTGAAATTTTTCTGTATAAAAAAAATGACAAAGATTCACTTATCCTTCTTCAGTCTATTGCTGGAGCAAGCGTATCATTTCTGAATGTTCAGTATACAAACCGATAATTCTCTTTAAAATTTAAATCCTTAGTCCTCAGGATCAATTTGATTTATTCAAAGCTTTTTTCATGGATATTCGTTTTTTGAATTGATTCGTATATATTAAATTAGCTCAATAGCAAAACTTTTTTCTCGTCGTATTGACGGACGTATTAAGATCATGTAATTAAAAAATATTTTTTTTTCTTTCTAATGAATTGAAGGGATTATAAAATAAAAGATTAAAGCAGTGATGCCACTTGCACGTGGACAAATGGCCAATATTTTAATAATAAAAATAAAGAGATAAGTAAGTATCAGTATTTAGTTGGCATTTGACCGCCACGGCCGTCTCAACATTATATATAATACTCGATAAAGTTTAACGGTAATATCCCTACTAACATCCTTTCTCGAATCTATAAATTGATAATTATAATAAAATATGCATAAGATAAATTAGCATTTGCATCGGAATTGTATTTTTACACCGTAATAATATTGAAACTCGTAGGAAATTTCTGCAGAAATTCTAGTTCAATTCTTTATTATAAAATTTTGAATATACTGTATTCTATCAATAAACCTTTTTTTATTATTTAATACTTTAATGGATAAGTTCATTAATTAGAAAAAGGACACGTTAGAATTTTTTTTAAATTAATTTACAGTGGTTGACTCAACCAATGTTTGTTTTATAGACATCATTAAAGGCATAAAAGAATAAAAATTACATGCCTCCGTTATGACTGGCAACTTCTTGAAAAGTATAATTTTCAAAATGAAAAAATATGACCAAGGGACAAAAAAAAACCGGAAATGTTTTTGTAGAATAAAATTGTGAATATCTTGGCCAAATTAAGTTCATATATGATTGTTAGGTAAGCTACATATTTTGTTCTTTTTATTTTACATCACTAACAATATTATTTTTATAATTTTTCTATCGCTATCTTTAACCTCCAAATATTTATTTGAATTAGAAACATGGCGAACTAACCGTCAAACTATACAATAATTATGGAATCAAGGCATTCAGAATGCTAAAGATATCCTATTCATAATCACTAATCTACCTAATATCACCATATACGATAACCTTAAAAACTCAAGCAATCTGGAGCGGTTCAATGTGCAGAAGGAAGCAGTTGACCAAGAAAGATTGAGACGAATGCATAAAGTTAGCTCAATATATCCATTGGGATTCTTCAATTTCTACAAGGTCTTAAGCAACAATATTGTCTTCAGGGGGTATAGAAGTTTTCTATAGAATGATAGAGACATTTAGCTTATAATGGATATCAAAGAGACTTTCAAGAGCAACGTCAATGTTTACTGAAAACCATAAGAATAAATGTATAGAATGAGCCCCCAAAAACATCTTAATAATGATTGATGAAACTGCTTACCAACACAGTAGAGCATTGGTATAAAGGAAATAGGCTAATACATCATAGCTTAAAGATCGAACGAAATTCTTCGCTTAGGAAGGATTTTGCATAAAAGGAAAAAAAAGTTTATATTATTTTTTCAAATATTATGGATGCTGATTTTTATATTATTATCTATCAGAAATTGAGGATTTGTTATGAGACGAATGGCAGTTCCAGCAAGTTAACGATCTGAATCATACTAGCATTCATACTAAAAAATTTCTTTGGGAAAATTTTCCTGAAGTGATTGGTTGGCCTTCTAACAATCCTGACATAAATTCAATTGAAAATCTATAAGAGAAACATGGAAAAACAATGCCAAAAAATATTGATAGATTGTTTTCAGCTTTCAAATAGATAAATTTCATGTAATTTTGCATCATTAGTTTTTGCATAATGCGCAGCTTTATAATTACGGATTTTTTTGTCATACACTATAAATATTACAAAATAAAATATCGTGTATTCCATAATCGAAAATCTGCCATAAATAAAATTTTTAAATGTGAATTTTTTGGGGTTACTAATTTATCCCCCAGGCTCTGATTGGCTGGTATAATTGAGATTAGTTAGGGTTTAGGTTTAGGGTTAGGGCTTAGGTGATTTATCACCGGCGTGACACCAGTAGTGTTTTTTTTAGGTGTTGATGTTTATTTGTCGCCCCCCCTCAATACGTGACAAATAATATAGTTAAATATACCAGCCAATCAGATCATTGGGAGTAAATTAGTGAAATCAATTTTTTTTTATTCACGACAAATAATTACATTTTATTTGTTAAATCAGAAAACATTATTAACCCTCAAAAAATAAAATCTATTGTTTTCCAAGTGATACCAGCTGTGAGAAGCATTCACTGCGTGGCTCCATAATTGATTTACAAACTATATGAAACATTGTATCGTAAAATATACGTATAGAAAATGATAGACTTCATCTTGTTAAATTTATTCTCAAGAAGAATTTAATTCAAAGAAACCACTTTCGAATTCAAACGAAAAAAAAGGATTTAACTGGCAATTAGTTTGCAAAATATTATTATCGATATTACTGTTAATTTTATAAAATAAGTAACGGTTTATTATAGTTATCAGTTATCAAGTTAAAAAACCTATAGTAAGAATAAGTTTAATCGCATAATTATGTAGAATTATACATGATTACATAATAGTAAATGTTTTTTATCGCGTGTTTGTTTATTAAGAAGCTATAATTAATCGATAAAAAGGAATATAATCTTTTAAATCAATTATTACTCTGAAAGTTTAGATCTCACTAATTTTTCGTAAATCGCGGATTTCATTATTTTGTGGTAAAGTACCTATAAAAAAAAAGTTGATCCGTGTTTTGATTTCGATGTTTTTTCCGTATTTTCACGGAATTTATAATCTTAAATCTTTCATATCATTTACACGGATTCTGTGTAAGGCTCATTGGAAATATTTGGGCAAAATTTTTTATAGGTAGTAGTACATTTGTAAAAAAGAAAAAAAAAACTACTACGAAACATTCAGTTTAAAATTTTGGAATTATGCCAATTAAAGTACGGATAAATTGATACAACAACTTGCTAGATGCAAACATCTAACTAAAGACTGGTTAAATATCTCATTTAGGAGAACATACAGTTTTAAATCTAAAGAATAAATTAAACAAACACCTTGTTCTAAATATATGGGAAATTAATAGATTGGAAATGAATATGAGGTAATAACACCTATCTACTAAATTTAGAAGACAAGGTTCAAATATCTGTGTTGTAACAAACAAATAATGTTACACGATAAAGCAATCCTTCTTAGTTTAGATTTTAGATTTTAGCTGGAGGGTCTCTGATAAATTTTAATATCGTCCAATTTTAGATTGTCGATCTTTTTGGAAAAGAAATTTTTATATTGATGGAGCTCATATATAAACCCGCAATTTTCCACATCATTCTTTCAACAATTTAAATTTGTAAGAAAGAACAAATATTTCCTTACAAATAGCATGGCATACTTAATTCTCTGGAAGACTATATTGACTACATATACAAATTTATTAAACAACACCACTAAATCATATGTCAACTCTTTTTATATCATAATAAACTTACTTCCAAATAATGAGAATATTTTTTATTTTATCTATTTTACTATTAGTTGTTAATGTAGATAATCAAGGCCACATGATTTCACCTATTAAACATGACAGCGATGTAGAAAATAATTTATCCATTACTTGCTCTCTAACGTCTTCATATTCTTGCGGAAATGTCAAAATACACTTCTGGACAATCTATCAACATCAAATGGGAATGCTTTTTGACCTATCGACGATCCGGATATGATACTCATTTCAAAACCTTTGGATCAATTCCACGAAACTTATTTAAAATGTGCTGATGTATAGTATCTATTTTCTCAATTAGTATTGAATATACAAAAAACAAATCAGAAATTGTATTACAAATGTGGTATATTTAAAAGAAAACGATCACTTTCCGATGTTAAAATTAAAGAAAGGTTTCCAATAAGATTAGAAAATGACTTTATTATACACGTTTTTGGCTTTTTTTTTTATATTCTTTCAATTTTTTATTTGTAAACTTACATCATAGATTGATGTAAGCATTTTTTTTTCTTCTTCAATGTATTATTTCTCATATTTTAATTGCATTTTCAATAAATTCTTTTGTATTTTTTAAATAATTTTCAGCGTGGCAAATAAATTATTCGTTGTTATATTTTCTTTCAAGATTCTCTGTATTTCATTTATATTTATAATTCAAGAAAAATAAATACCTTTTTTGATAAAGTAAATGAATAATTATCCGAAGGACATTTTTCTAGACATTTCAAATGCAATGTTAATACTAAAATCTTTATTAAGTTATCAATGATTTTGGTAGAATAAATAAAGTCGTAACGAATTACACATATTATAAGTTCCTATAGATATCTAATTTGTAATGAATGATGCAATATTTAATAAAAATTTCAGCTATAATAAAGAATTTTGAATAATTTAATTTAAAGCAAAACTTTTAGAACTTGATGATGATAATGCAATTCTAGTATTGTAATTACAAAATGAGGATTTTAAGCTCTAGTCGAAATATAAAATTTTGTCAAACTTTCAAATTGGATGAAATTTAGTCTAATTAGGCAAAACTTTATAGGCGTACCATATATAAATACAGCAAATGCTCGACAGTAAAAACCACGTCATGGACAATTAAAAATCGTCTAAAAAACAATATCAAAGCTCTGCAAAAAATCGACTAAGTTTCAAAAAGTCGATATGTTCTTTATATAAAAATCAATTGTAATTCATCCATCAATCGGCTTTAGAAAAAAATTCTTTTTTTTTTGACGAACATTTTATTAAAACTGAATATTTACTGGAATTTTTAACGATCATTCACCGAACATTAATTTATAATACCGATTTTATGACAATTTAATACTGATTTATTTGATTTATTTGTAAAAATACATTAATAAAAATATAACTATAAAATATAATATTATAAAAAACATAATAATGATATTAAAACGAAAAAAAATCGATTACGTATCGCCATATCATCTATCTGAAATTATAAAGTAAATTAGCGTAATACGTGGCATAAATTTCGATTCGTCTAAAATTTATTCTTAGTGGTGTTGTTGTAAAACCAGAACCATGTTTCAAAAGTTTAAGAGTGGTATCAGTAGGCATGCATCATCAGTGTTGGCATATAACATCATATGACCTATATGCAGGGTTGGGAATTTTGTATGTACTAGATAAAATTAATACTGTACCAATTGTACTAATCATTGTACTAACTAATACTGTACTTCCCAACCCTGCCTATATGACTTACATGAGTCATTTGTCATTTCGAAGGGTCTATGACTTATGACCAGTGAAAATATTTTTATAAACACAAAATGTAAAAAAAAATATGTAGAAATATTGCATAGTCATAAGTTATGACTATGCAATATTTTTTAATTCAGGCCGGCATTATAAAATATAATTTCCATAAAAGGTGATTAATGTTACACGATGTCTTAAAACGACAATTTTTAGATTTAAAACATGTAAGGCGAATTGGTGCTTCATAATGCCGGCTGAAATTATATAAATCACGTGATTTTATATGACCTTATGACAATATGACATAGTGTCATACCTAGACTGTTTTGAAGGAAGCGTTCGCTTATTCAAATTTAGGACATCATTGTCCCCAACTGATAAAACTAGTAAATGTACTTCCGCACATTCAAATATTGGCACTGGTAATATTTTTGGTGAAAGAAATACTGGGAAGCAGTAGTTTCTCTGGTACAGACTAAATGCTGAACCAAGAAATGTAGCGTCCGATCAATATAATGGTTGTACCGTGATCCAACTGGTAAGATTCAAGGTATGTTTAAAATAATTTTAAAATCATTTTTAGCTGTTGTTTAATGGTTTACAAGTAATGTTCTGTTTATTTTAATAAAACATTTAGGGCCATTTATTAATCAGCAAATGAATGAATGTTGTGTGGATTTTTTTCATAGTCTTTTAGTTAAAGGGTTGAAGATACTACGAACCTTTAAGTGTTTTGGTATGAACGACAGGTGTTGATGAAGACCTTTTTCTGCGCCAATACCTGGTTCAAATACCCAATAATTCATCCAGTTTGGTTATTGATCCATTCCGGGTTGCTTCTAACTTAGCCCAGTACAACACAGTCGTTTTTGGATAATAATCAACAATGATTCATCCTTTTGATGGAACGACTTAGGTACAAAAATACACCATTTACTAGATATCATTTTGGTAGCGTTTTTGGGCAACTAGTGGGGATCTGAACTCAACAAATAATGCATGGGGACTAATAGACGGATTCATATCTAATAATGAAAATTTGTCTTCTCGTGTGCAAGCTCTTAATTCACCACCTCTATTTTACAATAATGCTGCTTCCTTTAATGATTCACTATCTCAAAGTTATCTTGATCATTAACGAGCACAATCTTCCCAGATTGAGCGCCAAAAATTTATGGTGCACCAACAGACACTACAAGTCAACATGCTGTATCTGCTCCTATTACAAATGCGCCCGATCCTCCGTTTGTTAACGCTTTAACGAAATCTGCAGCAACGGCTGGTGAATAACCAACTCCCTTATTACCATTGGGAGGACCTAGTATCGGACCTCCTACTTCGCGTGTTCCACATTCAGATGAGATCGGATATTTAGTATGAGAAAAGAAAACAAAATTGGATTACAACAATTCACATATTGATCAGATTCTAATCGACATAACGAGACAATATGAAACCATGGATGGAAATAGTAAAGATCCGTCCATGACTGTAAAATTAATGGTTGTTGAAATTATGATTACCAATGATATGCCTCCGCATTTTATTCAAAAGGAAGAATCGTATGTTAAACCATCACTACGAACACAAAAAAAGGCAAGAAAACGAAAAATGGCTTAATCAAACTATTTGTCAAAACACCTTAACTAAAGAATTAATCCTGTTACTCCTTCATCAGCTCCATGGGAAAAACATCATGATCAAGTACTCCTTCACTATACTAATTCAAGAAATGGTGCTGCGTCTATGGTTACTCATCCCACTGCCTGTTTTCAAAGGAAGAATCAACACCCTAATTTTTCTTGAGGAATCATACATCCAATACATCTAGTTTTCTACTTCTCCTGTTGTTAGAATCACTAGCATGACAGTTTAACAATTCTGTTCATAAAAAAAAAACGCTTAAAGAAATTCAGAAAGAAGAAGGAAGAAGCAATCAAAAACGTAACCAGCTTTACTTGGATTTAATATGGGAAACGTTATGCAGATACAGTAGCCATAGGAAATGGGGTAAGGTGAGCATCAAACTTTATTAATTATAATAAATTCTTGACATACTTTTTATTATTATTATTAAACCTATAGAAACCCGGATCTATTTCTATGAATACTGCTTGGACAACTGTTGCTAGCAAGTCAAGCATTTCCACCTTATACGTTACTATAAATGTGATATCAAGCCCAGTGGAAAATATTCGACCATAGCTTAGGATATGGGATATAATGGTTTAAGGTATTTTTATTAATTTCATAAATTCTATTTTGTATTTAATAAACTTGCAAATCTTTTATTATTGGATATTCAACTTCTAATAGATGCATCAAATCGTTGTAACACATAATATGTGGAATTCTACCATGTTTCCACATCACGTGCAGGCATCTGAAAATGAATTGATTTTAATCGACAAAAATTACGAAGTGCATCACACATTAATGTTGAATTTTTAAGTTTGATCATTGACACTCTAATATTAATTATTTCTTTATCAACTATAATCCTTGCTTTGCTCCTAAATTAAGGATATATGCAGAACACCTATAAATGTCGAAAAGCCAAAGCGTTAAAATCTTGTTGAATTTGACTTGTTATCTCACGACCACATACAACCATAGCAGATTTATTATCAGTTATAGGCAGTGTTGGCACATGACCGGGTCATTTTACTTTTTTTGAAATGACACCGGTCATTTCGGATGTGACTTATGGTCATTAGTCATGACGGTCACATCCAAAATGACCAAGTGACGTGACCTTTGTGACCAATGGTCACTTGATATGACCTAGGTCACGTCATGATTGATGTGACCTTTACTATAACATTTACTGTAATTATTCATATTTTATTTATATAAATTATATGTGAATTGTAATATTGTACTTAGGATTGTTAAAGTCTGAGTCCTGGACCACCAGACTCTAGTCCTATATCAGGATCCTATCAGAACCTGATCCTAAATTTGAAACTTGGTCCTGAATTGGTCCAATAGTCCGATAAGACTCAGACATCTCTAATATAACTCATATTTAAGTTTTTGCAGATTGGTTTAAAGGTCATTTTTTACGAAGTCATTATATTTGTTTAAGCAATTTGAATTTTTTTATTAATAAATCTTTTCTTAAAAAAAAATATTTTGTCACGTTATTTCTTTTGTTACGTATTTTTTCTAGAGTTTGGATCTATGTATCGACTCAACTCAAGTTAAGTTTATAAATTTTTAATTTTTAGTAATTTTTTATTTAATAAAATCTGATCAATAATTTTTTTATTGAAAAATTTATTTAGTAATAATAAAAATCTAATTTTTTATACTTACTGCTTCTTTTTCTATTGCTCTTGCAGTTTTTTCAGTTAAAGTTATAGCACTAGTATATCGAACACCTCCTTCACTTAAATCAAGTTTAGCTGTACCATGTACAGCTTGTGTTTGCCAACACCATATTGAATTTGATGTCATCTTAATAGCAACACCATATTCTGGATAAATGAAATATCCTTCTTTAACTAAACCAATTTCAAAAACAAATCCTACTGCAAATTCTGATCGATCATTATCCCGATGTCCTGCAGCTTCATAGTTTTTTGCACAAAATACTGCACCTATTAATTTATCATCATTCAAATTTACTTTTTGTTTGAATGCTTCATAAGATAGTACAGACCACGGTAAATGATCATTGGCATTTTCATAAAGCCATTTTCCAAATTCATTTCCATCTTGATCTAATATCCTTTGTGTTTCAGGATCAATATTTTTTTCCTTATATACGTATGAACTAGTTGAAGATGGATCTAAAAAATTTGCATGAACACCATGACCGACTAATTTTCCAGAATCTGCATGGGTTTTTTGTCCACGATTTATTTTAGGATGAGCATCAACTGTGTTTTTCATTTTATATCCAAAATGATTTGCAACATTTTTTTTTGCTACATCACGGATAACTCCTCCAACAATTTTATCAGCACATTTTAAAATAACTGATTGATTTTCATTGATAATTATAAGATCCTTTTCATTTTCTATATCGGCACAAGTAACAAATTTTTTGAGATACTTTTTGGCAAGATCTAATCTATGAATTACATTAAAATCACTTATTTTTTTAACAACTCGATTAAAATCTTTGGGAAAAACTTTAATTCGACTTTGCCAACTTAAAAATAAATCCTTACAAAAGTCTTCATTTTTATTATTATTTACATAATCAGCAAATATATTTACTGGATTCTATTAAAATTAATTATAAATAAAATAAAAAATAATTAAATAAATAAATAATTAATTAATTAATATAAATTAAATTTAAAAGTTCATAAATCCTATTAAACCTAAGTTAGCATACGC
>CAMKVN010003400.1:0-10598 GCA_946474995.1 Funneliformis geosporum
TTCAAGAAAGAAAAGAGGAGAGATCTATGAAAGGAATTCAAATGATTTCATTTCAAAATATGAATTTACATTCACTTACAGATTATCTTAAAACCAGTGATGTGCATTTTATGCTTCCAATAGTAAAAAATTTGATTTGAAGCTTCTAATACAAATATTTTATTAATAAATTGTGCTTCAAAACCTTTCAAAGGTGCTTCTAAAGGTGCTTTTAAAGGTGCTTTTAATCTTCCTAGTGCATATCACTGCTTAAAGCTATACAGACAATTACTGATATTTCATCATTAAAAAAATATTTATTATTAAATGTTGCACCAGTTGTTGCAGATTGGCCTGGATAACTTTTCATACATATGACAATTACACATCTTCAATTACAAGGAGATCAATCTAATGTTCCTTCATATATATATAGCTTTATCCCTATCCTTAGACCACTTTATGTATCTTTGAATTTTCGTGAAAAAGCAGTTATGTTACATTATAATTTCTTTCAAAATCTTTTTCACTTTATATTTGATACAAAAAAAGTATTTCCAAAAAAACCTAAACCATGGAGAATAAATTTACTTTTAGAATTGACAAGTAATGCATGGAAACATATATCAAAAATAATTATGCAAAAATTTAAGCATACATGTAAAGATATAGAATATAGAAAATTAATAGACTTATTGAATAATATTATTCCTGCAACACTTGATATTTATGTTTTGTTATTTCACTCTGAATCATTTGATGAATATATTGAAACAATTTTTCACCTCTAGACATTTGCATTGCGCTGGAGAAGAAAAATTATAATAAAATACCACTAGTATTTTTATCTGATTATTTTTACTGGAAAGATAATAAACACCCAATGGCAGAAGCATTAAAACTATACCTTGTAAATTTTAATGATTACTTTGTTAAAAATCTGCATAATAAAATCAGAGTAAATACAAACACACATGATAGTGTAGAAAGTATTATCACCCAAACTTGTATTATAGGTAAGAAAGTATATCTAATTAATTAAAAAGATTAAATTATTAACTTTTTTTTTAGATAACAATAAAACACAAATTCTTAAAGATAACTTTTCCAAGATAAAAAGATATCTATATATACCTTCAACTCTAGATTATCTTACCAAAAAAACAATAGTATTTCTTCTTCTTCATTTTCAAAAAGTATTTACTACACAAGGTCAAAGTTATCTTGCTGTGCAGAAATGATATTCTCTTTATAAATTAATTGCTCTTGATACTATTGTTGATGTCCAATGCTTGCCAACTGGATTTAACACAACACATTCTCCTTCATCTAATAATTGTGATCTATGTAACCAACCACTTATTGCAGATAATCCTATATATAATAGAGAAGTATTAATTTGTAGACATGGTTATCATTGGGAATGTTTTAGATATTTGAAATATTATTGTAAATATTGTAAAGAATATTATAAAAAAGGTATTGTAATAAATATTAAATCCTTACAAAGATTGGAAAAAGGTTCTATTTTATTCACTGAAGAGATAGAGGGTTAGAAGAAGAAGAAGAAACACAAGAAGAAAATGATGGAATATAAGAAGTGAATAAAGAAGTATTGATAGATTTAGCCATGAAAAGAGAATTAGCAAATGTTTGTAATTGGTAATGTAGAAAAATAAAAATAAAATGTTTCGTAACATATCTTTTTTTACATACAAATTTATAGTTATAAGCTTAGTAACGAATAGTACTTAAGTTACTTATAAAAACAAACTAACCGAATTGGATTACTAAAGTCATTTAAATGAAGAAAAGTATATTTCGATATATGTAAAGTTTTATATGGTCAAGCTTAAAGAAAAAAACCATCCGATATAAAATAATTTTTCAATAAATTTTACAATAAGCATAATATAAAAAATGATTGTTATACTACATGACTTTTTAGAAAATTCTACTATACTCAAGTCACCAGCATCATGTGTTACATTATCAGCATTGTGTAATATAACACAAAAGTATACAATTGATAATTTTTAAAGAAAAAGTCTATAATGATTTGTTTTATTGATTTTTACTATTCCCTGCATAAAAATATTTAGAAACTGAAATCTAAGCAATCAGAACTAATCTGTTTTATGCAATAAAAGATTGCTTAAAGCATTAATTTCTTATCATACTATGACTATGAATATTAAGATAGAGCTGAAAAAACATCAATATCAATCGAAATTTGTGATACACATTTACAATTTAGGTATTAAATTGAATCAAAAATTTTGGATGTTAGACATACAAACTCCTTAATTTTTCATATTCTTTCTGAAATGACAATTTTTGGGTTTTGATCATACCATATTTCAAGAAGGAAAATTCTATTATCCAGACACATGCATCATTTTTGCTGATTATGATTAACTAGGATTCCACAAAATCAAATCAAATCAAATATTGAAGCAATTTGAATTTGATTTGATTTTTTCGAATCAAATTAAATCAAATCAAATCAAATTTAAATTTGATCAAATCAAATCAAATCAAATATAAAATTTTTTTAATTATTATAATGATATATTAAAATAAAGTTATTCCAAAGTTTTAATTAAGAAAATCATTAGTAATTGCACTAAAAAATTTCAAAGATAGCTTTTACAAAGTAAGTTTAGTAACAGGTGCATTTATATTAAGAAAAATATAGTAAAAAATGCCTCTGCAGCTTCGAAAATACTTTTTTTACTAAGTAAAATATAGTAAAAACGCCTCCGCAGCTTCAGAAATGCTTTTTTACTATGTTAGTCTTAGTTAATACTATCTCTGAAGCTTTGGAAATGGTTTTACTATTGATTCAAATCAAATCAAATATTTAAATAGTTGTTTTGAATTTGATCGAATTGAATCAAAGATTAATTTGGATTTGATCAAATAAATGATACTTTGATTTGAATTTGATCAAATCAAATATTCAAATATCAAATTGAATTGCGGAACCCTATAATTAACAATATCTTCGAGTTTTTTAATTTCTTTATACTAGCTAATGCTATGAAGCCGATGCTGAGCCTCTTGTATCTCCAATGCAATTCGATATTTTTGGAAGAAGACATCAAGCTCTAATTTATTCAAGAAAGGAGAACGATATTCGATTATTAGCTTTTCTTTAAGAATTTCTTTAGCTATCTGGATGCATCTAGTCTAAAATTTGCGATTTTTCTTGGATTTTCTTTCTGCCTGATCCTGCTCTAGATCCTCAATTCTAGAGTCATGTCTATTATTCTCTTCTATTATCTGCTTTATAATCTCTGCATTTTTAGCCTCAAACTTAGTAACCTTCTTTTTAAGTTTGTGAATTTCGACATCCCTGGCTTCAAATTCAGTAAGCTTCTTTCTAAGTTCAGGAATCTCAAAATTCTTGACTTTGAGCTCAGTATTATGTTGCTTTAATAGATCTATTTCAGTTTGTATATCAAATGTTAATATTCAAAATCAGTGAAAATAAGTAGATTATTTAGTCATATGGTTATATTTTTCATTGAAGTTCCTCGGTATCATATGGTAATTCTATTAAGCTTAAAATTTGTGGAAAATCCTTTTTTCTCATATTCATTTGAAAAAAGATAAACTATCAAGATACGCTATCAGGATAAAATATTAGGGTAAGCTCTCTCTTGTAATGCTAAAGGTACAAAGGAGGATGAATAGCTATCAGGATTTTCAAAATCTCAAAGAAAAAAATAAAGAGACAGACACTGTGCATGGATCAACAAATTCTTCTGAGCTGGTGATCACCACTTCAGACTAGTCAGAGTATCTTAAACGAAGAGGCACATTATTACTATAGACATCTTTATCCTCTGATTCGGTCTCGTTCTCAGAGCTTGAATATTCAAACTCTGTTTCAGAGTATTCTGAATCATAATACTCACTTAGATCAAGATTATCCATATAATTTTTAAAAAACTTGGTTATTATGACCTTCTCATCTGAATTAATTGTGATGAAATTAGGGAATAATAATTCATAGAATGTATATAATGAAGGAGACAGTATATCAATATTATTTCTTATATAATAAAGTCTTTTCTCTTTATTATTTTCCCTTTCTTGTTCTTCAATCTCTTTAGGTTTATTAATGTATAATGGTGGATTTTGATATCTATCAACAACATATCCCAACTGAATTAGCCAATTATTACCTAAAACCAAATCATATTCAGGCTTATCAACAACTATGAAAGTTTCTGTATCTATTCCCAAATATAAAAGAGGTTTTAATTTATCAAATATATTTGGCAAAATAACAGAAACATTTTTTTTTTGAAGTAATCCTCTTATCATCACTTTTTTCCTAGTATTTATTACATCGATTCCAAGTTTTTTTACTGCAAAAAATCCAGATTTTCCTTCCCTAGAAATATATAAATACATTTTTTTGACAAGCACTTTACTAATACTGCTATAGTAGGATTTAGGATCAATTAATGTCTTAATAGTTACTTTATCAATAATGAATGTACAGTCCACTATTAATCTTTTGCAAATTTCTCGAAGCGTCTCATTTTTCCATATATTATTTATAGTACAATATTTTTTAAGATCCTGTATTGATAAATTTTTTAGAATAAATGATATTAGTTCTGGCGTAAGCTGATTAAGTAAATTAGCTGTATACATTTTATATGGTTAGAAGATTTTCAAAATCAATAAAACATTCTGATTATTTTGAATTTATATCAATACCATATAGCTATATTTCCCATCGAAGTTCCTTAACATTACATGGTAATTCTATCAGGCTTAAAAATTTGTGAGAAATAAAAAGCATTGGATTGTATAAATACATAAAATAATAATGCTGGATTTCTTACGCTGGGCAAACTATACACAAATTTCTTAAGTATTTTTTCTTTCCAATTCCTAATTGCTTTTGTATTCCAATATATTTTAATTTCACAAAAAAGATCTTCCTAGTCTTTCCACTTGAGTGTAAATTCGGGAATTCCTTTATTATCCCATTCATATATTGATCCATATTCTTTGATAAATTCATTATAATAATCTTCTGTCTCAGTATCTATCTCATTATTTAATATTTTGCTAATAGATCGATCCGGGCTATACTTAATAAAAAATAAAGTACTGGTTAGCATGTATAGCTTCTTTTTGGTATATGAAAAAATTATTATATATATCACATGAATTGGTCCTGTAATCTGCATATTTTTGTAACTCAGCAAATTCTTCTGAGCTGATGATTACTGTTTTGAATTAAGCCTTTTCACTATCTCATCTAGCACAAGCATTTGTAAATCATCCTATACAAACTTTAAACATATTCTCCTGGATGGTAATAATCCTCTGAGAAATAGATTTTTAAGAAGCCATTCTGAATAGTTTTTGCTTAAATTACACTCTTTCAATTTCGAATAAAATTCCTTACTGAATAATTACCCTGAGATAATCCTCACATTTGAAATTTCATACTTTTGAACAATATACAATTCGCCTCTTTTTCCCATATATCATTTATACTTTGAGAATTTGTTAGGTCTTATTCTGAAAGATACTTTAGAATGAATAGTATTAGTTTCCAGACAGCGGAAGTTGTTCTAGTAAATTAACTGTATGCATTTTTATATGGTTAGAATATCTTTCAATTGGAAAAATCTTCTGAGCAGATAATCACTGCTCCAGGCTATCGGTTGGGTTAAGAAAATCAGTCATAGCTCAGATCTGACTATCAGATAATGTCGAAATGTAATTTATTTCTTTGAATGGGATCACAAAATTATCGTCTAATAATAGTTTTGAACTACATATATCTAAAGTTGCACTATTTTCTCGCAACTATGGCATTCCTAAAATTAAATCAGGTCTTAGCCAATCTAGCCCAAGAACTATAAATTCACTAGGCCTAATGCTTTTATGCTTTTTATTATCATTAAAGCTAATATGCAGATTAACCTTTCCTAATATAGAATAGGTTGCATCTGAAGTTTTAATGTTATTATTTTCACAGTGATATGTAATTTCTAATTCAGAAATATATTTATGGCTAATGTATTTAGTATCAGCACATGTATCAATTAATACTTCAGTAGAAATATTTTCTTTGATTACACAATTCACAATTACCATTTTTATTATGATATATAATATTCAAAATAATAAATAAATCTATCCACAAGTGTTAGAGAACAATCTGATATCCTAGAATTATAGTGATATATCATCATTCAGTCTGATTGGCTAATTCATTACTTCAAACTACAGATTGTTTAACCTTTCTTTGTCATGCTTTTCTTTGTTGCTTATGAGAAATAATCTCTTCTACTTGATACCTTTTGCATCTCTCAATTATCTCAACTGAATCAGAATTTTCGGAAGATTCAGATGAATAGGAGAGATTCTTACATTTTTTAATATTTACTGAAGAAGCTATTTTTTGTATTAAGTTGATCACAGTTTCCCTATCTACACATTCGTCTAGATTTTTTAATTCGTCTTTTAAGGATTTTTCCTTTCTAAAGTGTTATGTTGGGTATGATAATCTTCCAATTGTTTCTTTAGTGCCCTATTTTCACTGAAAAACACACTATACATATATGCATTTTGTTTGTCTAGCCTAAATATCTGGGCTAATTTTTCTGTGTATTTAATAACTTTCTGCTCGCTAGGTATACAATCAGATGAATGTTTTTGTTCAATTACTATTTTTGTGATATTTTATATATGCTATATTTTAGGCAAATAAAAAATAAAATTAATAAATAATATTCTAATCCTCTAATCCATATACAATTATCAAAGAACTTGAATGCCTTTACCTGATCATAAGGTTACCACTTTTGACAAAAATTGATTGTAGTATAGCTTTGCGCTAGAGAGGTATGATTATCTTGTGAATATTGAAAGGCTTGATCGGCAATGGTCATAGCTTCTGATAAATTCTTCGCACCATTCAACATGACTGCAAATATCGCCTCTAATTTACACAAATAGCTAAGAAGGAGTGGTTTACCAGTTTGAAAAGAAATCATTTTTTTTCAGAAACATATTAAATCATTTAACTCCTGGTACTTCTGGATTCCCCAACTGTCTAGAAAAAATCACATTCTGAATCCAAGTAAGGAGAAGTTTAGCCTACTCTTCATCTTTTTCTAATGATCTAAATACCTAAGGATTATCCTGTTGACCTTAGTTTTTTACGTATCCAATTACACCTTTATTAGATATATGCAAGTCTTTAATTTTAGCGGGATGGATGCAGAGCATAATTATTATATCAGCTAGGGCCTATTTATCAGGTATATTAGACACATTGTACAAATCTAACCTTTCTTTAACAGATTCTAATGAAAAGTAATCTGGAAAATCAATTCCTTTATTTTTACGTTGACCCCTATGCTCTTTTTGAATTTTGTTAGATGAGAGAGTTATATCTGAGACAAATGTAATAGAGATTATTTTTTGGGAGGCATTAAGTTTTCGCAATTCTCTTCAGAGCCTATTAAGATGAGATGTGATGGTGACAAGGTTAGGAATAATTAAAGCCTTGACTATCACTACTTTTTTTCACCAAAATTATCTCAGACAATATGCTGGGCTATACTTTCAATGGTTTCTCAGTCTAGGATGATGTCAGATACTTGGCATATATTAACTTCTTCTGCTTCACCCCTTCTTCTTTGGGGGTTACTTGACTTCTACTTTGACAAATTCTCTGATCAGGAACTAATATAAATGTCTGCTCTTTGCTAAAATTATACACTTTTTAAAAGCACTATCGACCCTTATCTCTTTTCACTTTATCTGGCAAAAGCTCAAGTAATACTAGAGCGTGCTGGCTAAGTTCATCATTACCTATCTCTTTATTGAGTTTGTGATCTGCAACATACTTTGTTACAATTGCGAACATGATAATATAGATATAGTCTATGAAATAATTATTAGATTATGTGTAACTATTAGGTTATACTATGCATAAAAAGTTCAATTCAAAAAAATATTCCTAATAATTTATTATGTGATTCCTCTAGTATCCGTTCATGATTGATAAAAGGTCAAATGAGCGAAAAAAATAATATAAGCTATGACCTAGTCGAAAAGAGTATTTCATCAATTTGAAATCTGCAGGTAGATATGATATGCTAAAAAAATATATAATCATGGGACCCCCATCCCAAGGCTATGAATGGTCTAAGACCTAGATGTTAATACTTAGTAAAATGTTTGTGCTAGAGCTAAAATGTACTCTGGTTCTAAAGCATTTGTTTTGGTGAATGCATCATATAAAGCATCCGGTCTACCTTGAAGAAGTTAAATTCGGGTTATAGAGAAGTTTTATAAGCATGTCATTCCTCCAAGTTTTTGTCTCTTTACGCTTCTAAGTTATTCCTATTAATGTAGACAAGCTATCACTGGAATAATTCATTTGAATTAAATTCTAAAGTGAAGATTGTTTATTTTTTCTAGAGTAAATAGACTCATTCCTCCCATTACAGTAAACTCTACACTAATAGGAAACTTTTTACAAATATCTGATCTACTAGCTAGGATAGATAAAAGCAGAATTAAGGTTGGATGGTAAATGTTGGTCAAGGGGTGTAATTCGAATTCACCAGCATATATTGCTCCAATATCTTCTAAATAATCTAAAAATCTATCAGCGTATCTGTAACCTTCATAGATCAATTTCTGGAATAACTTTCCATTTAGGTTGACACATCAGCCGGTTAGTATATTGAGTATCATTTTTTGCATTATGTCTATAGCATAAGTATGAAATGATAGTTTATCTCATTATAATATAAATTAATTTAAATACATGTTTTATTATAAAATTAAAAGTGAAAGAGGATTTTATATCCTAAAATACATTTGTTTAGCATCATTGATCATAGCTCACCTTACTTGTACATATATTAAGAGGAATAGCACTATTTATGAAAATAAATGCTAGCTTCCTATAGGGTGTTATAGGCACTCGAAATTGTATGAAAAGAATATGAAAAAAACTATGTCCTGTTAGTGGTTGTGGATTTCCTACTAATTCTGATTCAGGATATTGCTCTAGTCATTCAGCAAAGTTTCATACATTAAATTATCGGATGAGAAAGAAGTATGGAGTTGAGACCTTTCAACTTATGAAGACCTTAGAATTGTCTACCTAGGAGTGGGAAAAAAATAATACTAGGTACTATCAGATGAAAGTCTTCCACTTTTAGTGCCTTCTTAAATAATAGTGGAATTTACCTAAAGAATCCAAGAAATTCACTTTGTGAACCCAGGTAAGGAGTATATTACGAGAATAAGTTTTCTTCAGAAATATTATATAAATAATGAAAGAAGACTTATCTTTGGATGTAATGATCTATTTTTACGAAGTCTAGTAGTATATCCAGATTGTTTTATAATGAAATCAACTTACGCAATATCAAATAAAGCCTGAATAACTTCTGTAATTTGCGTAGTATTTGTTTTGCTAAAACTAGAAACATTATCTAATTTATCAGAAGTGAGCTTATTATAAGCATATCAGGTACCTTTACCACCCTCTCAGTATATTTCTTTTCCTATTTGGTATGGGAGTAACTCAGGAAAGTCATTGTTATCAAATGATCCAACAAGATGGTAATGTTTGAGATTCTTATCTATAGCCTTAAATTTCAACCTGTATATTACGTAAAGTGCTGAGTTTAGTAAACCAAGTTTTGTCCGAATTGTTTTTAGTCCTGATTTTTTAGCACTCGTGATGCATCTGTATTATCAAATACTTGAGCTATTTTAAGTACTAAATCCTAAAGAAATGACATTAATTCAGAAGAATTCAAACATATCTTAATATCATCAACTTTATATCTGGTTCTATCGTCAATATCTCTAGTTAGTGTACAAATCCTTAATAATTTCAAGCAGATACTATGTTTCTCAGTTTAGGTCACAGTTGTGAGTCTATTCTCTCTGTAATCTTTATGGGTAATAGTCTCAACAGCTATTTCATTATCAGTTTCAGCATCTTATAATTGCTTATAAGCTCTAAACCATTTTATGTAATTATAATTCCCATATTTTGAAATAAAGTCTTCAGTTAGTAATTCAGGTGAAATCCTATAGCAATCCACAATATGATGCTGGTCTAAAGAGCGTAGTCTCATGATTGACAATAGAAGCATTAGATATATCTGATGTCTCCTCTGCTTTAACAATAGAAAAACTCACCTTCACTATTTGGGATAGCAATATCATAGTACATAGTATCTTCAGATTTATAAATAAATTCTATGACAGAAACTACCATACCTGCCTTTCGGAGAAAATCGATCATTCTTCAACCAAATAAACGTCGGGAACAGAAATTTTCCAATATATATGCTACCTACAATTGAATAGTTAACATATCTTTATTCTGGATAATAGAATCTACATCTGGAAAAATCCTTCTATTCTGAATTCACGAGGGAGGCATTCGCGTTTGGCCTCCAGTAACTATTGAAATAATCCTTTTTCTGTAATGGGAACATTAGATGTTCTTTGTTCGATATAACATATACAGTCATACCTCTCTATAGCGAATTTTTATATAACGAATTTTTTGGACAACTATATTAAATTTACCCTCG
>CAMKVN010003401.1:0-10595 GCA_946474995.1 Funneliformis geosporum
TTCATAATGGAATGCTCGAAGGACAGGAAAAAGAAATAGTCAAATATAATATTCAGCAGATAGCTAAAAATATTGTCCCATGGTGGGATGTTGATAAATGGGAAGAGTCAGAATTAATAGATATCCTTGAGAAGAAATATACGGAAGAAGGAATATCTCTAGAAATGTCTCCAGAAAAATATAATAGACCTTTTGGATTCGGAGTAAAACAATTTATAACCAAGTTCCTTTTTGATGATGCAGATACGTTGATATTTGTCTGATAAGTACAGTATTTTTCTAGATTAGTGTAAACATAGATATTATATATACAGTCAACTCTCTATAAATGCACCCTCTATAAGTGCACACCCTCTTTAAATGCATTCAATAGCTCAGTCACTAGTTTGGACCTTAGTCTTAAATGCACACCCTCCTCCCTATTTGCACTGTACCACAATTTTTTGATCCAGACTATATATGTAGTATTCTCTATAAATGCATTCATGTGATTACGGAATATTTTGTCTCACAGTTACAACTGGAAGATTAGATATTAGATCAATAATCGTAAAAAAAAATTCTTATAATATAAAAGGAGTACATTTTCCTATTTTTTTCAGCCTATATCCGTAATTCCTTCACATATTGGAGGTTTCGTTATCATCTTCGTATCCTTTCCCTATATTTTGAAGTTTCAAGATAAGAAATGAATTTAAAGAATTCAAGCATAAAAAAGCATAAAGGAATCCAACAACTTCACCAATCCAATAATTTCGTCAACTTCAACCCCGCCGTTTAATTTTGAAAAATAAAAAAAACCTGAATTTTCCCACAATCAAATGCAATTTTTGATGATTTTCCTAAAAGATGTTGCCATCCCTTTTTTTATTTAAATGAATATTGTGATACCATATTCGCGTTTTATTTTAAAACTATTATAAGCGTAGTGTAAACTTGTTGTCTTCTTTTCTGATGTCACTTCCTACAAAAAAAAAAGTAACTCTTTAAGTTCTCAAAATTATGAACTTTGTTTATATGCTGATAAGAATAATAAAACACGAGCTCAATATATAGATTGGATTGAAAAAAATGGGGTGTTAGGGTTAATGAGTCTACTATAACACGAATTTTACAAACCAAGAATAAATGACTTACCACTGAACTTACTCAACCAGAACAGAAATATCACAAATCCGTTACATTTCCTGAATTAGAACTTGCTCTTAAAGAATTTGTATTAAATTATCAACACCAGACAATTTTAAGTGATGCAATACTAATTGAAAAAGCAAAATTGTTAGCAAATGGATTGGAAGTTTCTGAAGATGCCTTGAAATTTTCTTCCGGTTGGCTTCAAAACTTTAAGAAATACAATGGAATTCGTTAAGAAAAACTTCAGGGAGAGGCGGCATCTATTGATCAAGCTGTTATTACTGAATTTTTGCCATTATTGTGTAACAAGTGTTCTAATTATCCTCCTGAGCGAATTTACAATATAGATGAAACGGGTCTATTTTACCAGTATATATTTTTTTTATATTTTATTTAATATCACATTTGTATTAATGTAATACTTTTTATAGATTAGAACCAGACCGAACTTTAGCTACAAAGTGTCTTTCTGGACGTAAGAAAAATAAGAAATGCTTTTCTATTGCTTTGTGAGCAAATACTAATGGGTCACACAAATTGTCTTCTCTAATAATTGGAAAATATGCAAAGCCATAATGCTATAAAAATGTTAATATTTCTAATCTTCAAATAACATATAGAAGTAATCCCAAAGCATGGATGTTTACAACCCTCTTTCAAGAATAGCTTCAAGAATTTAATTATTTAGTTATTCAAAAACATAAAGGCAAATGAGTTTTGCTTCTATTGGATAATTGTCCAAGTCATAATTTACAAGGTTTAACTCTTTTACATATTGATGTTTATTTTTACCTTCCAACACGACTTCAAAGATTCAACCAATGGATGTGGGAATTATTATGTCTTTTAAAAGACATTATCGTCATTTACATATTCGGTAAGTTTTTATTTATAATACTTTAGTTTTAATTATAATATAATTCTAATGCTACTTAATGTGAATTTCATTAGAGAATTTTATCAAAAAATGCATTGGAAAAAAGGGTTTTTTTAAACAAATACTAATATTATTTTAATTTTAGTTGGATGTTAGAGCAAATTGAGGCTAGTGAAGATATACGAGATTTAAAAATGAATGTTTTACAAGCAATCTGATATATTGTCTGGTATCATACTGAAATTCTTTCTCCTGATACTGATGATATTGGATTACATAATGAAGTCGATGAAACTGATAATTTAATACTTGATGAACTTTGTAATAGACTTAAAATCCTTCATCTCCTTCATCTTTCTAATACAATGCAAATAAAAGAATTTCTTACTATACCTGAAGAAGACATTACTTATGAAGTTCTTGAAGATGATCAAATTATTGTAGAGCTTGTAGATATTTTTAAATCTGGTAACAATAATACTAATAATTTGGATGAAATAGATGATAGTACTAAAATTCCAACTATTAGTACTAATGTAGCATTTAAAAGCTTAGAAAATATTTGCACATTTTTACTTCAACAAGAGGAGGATACAAATGAATATATAAAGTTAATGGGTATAATCGAAAAATTTATTAGGAAGCAAAAAATAAATTTAATGCAACAAACAACTATTGATCAATATTTTAATTGATAATTGTTTTATTCAAATAAAAATATAATAATAAAGTTAAAATTTTGATATTAATTGACTTTTATTTAGTTATTATTAATGTTTATATTATATAAATATATATTTCTTATAAATGCATACCCTCTATAAATGCACACTAATGTCTGGTCTCAAAGGGCAGTGATGTATATTTTTGATGTCCCAAACATTTTGAGACTGTCCCACACTATGTCCCAAAATGTCTCACATTAAGTCCTAGTGTCCCAGGCCATGTCCCAAAAATGTCCCATGACAACACTACCAAGGGGGGTGCATTTATAGAGAGTTGACTGTAATTCCTGATGAAATTAAAATGCAAATAGCTTCTCACTTTCAAAACATTGCTGTATCAACAAATAGAGACGTATCAACTATTCAGTCACATAACTTCAATTCAAATTGGAACAATTAGGAATGTCATTACGACCCTATTGATACCATCGATAATGGTTGCTATGATGGCATCATAAACATCTCACTTACAATGAATGGTTAACAACATTAAAATACTTACTGGACAACAAAGCCTCTGGCCCTTCAAAAATTACAAATGAAATGCTTAAGAAACTTGGTCCAAAAATGAATCAGTTCTTATACACTATCATATGTGCCTGCTTTATTAGTTCTTTTACTCCTGCACAATGGAATCTTACTTACATATACCTGATTTCTAAACCAAAACCTTGGAACTGTAAGATAGATAACACATATCCCATTACCCTTTTGGATACAGTGAGAAAAGCATTCGTAAATATTTAAACCAAAGACTACAAGATGTTTTTATAAAGAACAACATACTCAAAGGCCTTAACTTTGCTGGTTTACCTCACCAATCTACCATGGACCCATTACACATAGTTAATAATATTCTCGAATACCATCGTTTGAATAACAAATTTGACAAATCCAATCGTACTAACTTATATATCCTCTTTCAAGATATGTCTAAAGCCTATGATTGTGTTAACATTTATATGCTCAGAAAAGTGATAGCAAGATTAAAAATTCCTTCTGAATTCACTAACGTTATTATAAATCTTTTTTTGAATCAAAAAACTCAGTTTTTACCACATATGGCAATACAGATCCTTATGATGTTATCGTTGGAATTGATCAAAGAGAAGTTATTTCTTCCTTACTATAGTTCATTTATTATGACCCTCTTCTATCACGTATTCAAAAGTCTAATTACAGATACAAAATGTCTTTTTCTTAGTAGCCAGACATCACCAAAACTGACATATTTGAGATCATTGCACTATACTAAACTCCACCTACATGGATGACACAATATGGATTACGAATAGTTTGACCAATCTCACTGCTATATTCGACATTGCCCAATCTTTTTTTGACCTGAATTCAATGAAAGTCAATCATGAAAAATCTTTTATTCTCACTTCCGAAGCAACTGAAATAGATATTTCAATATTCAGTAAATTTCTCAACTGACCTGTATCTTTTCTAACAAAAAAACCTTTTAAATCAACAAGATATTTGGGTGTTTGGATCTCTGTAAATTACAATAAATCATATATCAAACTACAAATCAAAGATGAAATCGCTGACTTTATCTTAAAACTAAAGTATAAACCCTTGACTGACAAACAACTCAAATATATCTTCAACATGATTCTTATTTCTCGTATTGAATATTGATCCCAATTAGTGATTTTCTCTTCTAAAGAATGTCATGCCATATTTTCTCAAGTTCAAATTTTTCTCAAACACAAACTAAAATTTCCTAAATCCACTCCTAATAGTATATTGAATAGTAAACTTACAAATAAATGGCTTTAACGATTTTGCTGCCAATATGATACATTCAAAAATTCAACATTTTGCTATCATGATAAATGGGAATACTGCTTCATTTTTACTCGCTAAGACTACAGAGATTAGACTTAAACAATTGCAAAATTTTTACTAGCTTTATGATAAACCTTTAATCTGCTGGTCTGCGCAGCTAAATAACCTTTAACATGATAACTTTCTTGAAAATATTATATCGTACTATCTTCAATCCAATATATCTTTTGCTAATACTAACTTCAATACTGATAAATTTGCAATCAAAGGGGGTAACTCCTCTTCAGAAAATTATTCCTTGGAAAAAAAGTGGATTAGTTTACTGCGACACAAATTGATCTTCTTTTTAGATCAATTATTATGCAATGGAATTTTCTTATCGCAATTTAGAGATCTAGCAATACAAGTCAACAATGATCACAATACTATCAAAGGAAGTTATCTACAATGGTTCTCTTATTTAGAACAGACCATTCTAATAAATCCTGTACATTCAAACAGAATCAAAGAATAATATATTATCACACCATTCACCCCTTCAGGTTTCAAAACATCATTTCCTTTAGATTCTAACAAACTTTCTGATTGGGTTGCTCTATGGATTCCTCCTGAATCAAACTATTATAATTTTCCATATCCTGGGCAAACTATATTTGGAAAATCTTTTAAATCTCCTCTTTTTCCAGACAAGGTTCTTTTCCAGTATTTTGTCCCTTCAAATTTAACTGCCGATCCAAGATCTCCTTCAAAAAAGCAAAACATATTAACAGCCTATGATGGATGTACCTTCAACAATAATCTCCAATGAAATCATCTTCCCATCATTACATAATAACTACTTTGTAGTAATTTAGTCAACATTGATCTCCCTCAACTCATTCAAACAAATTACTTTACGTCAGTCAATTCAGAGAAGTTTTACTTATTAAAAAGAAATATTAAATCAGTATCAGATTAAGTGACTTAAAGATATCTGGATATGAGACCTAACATCATACCTAATAACATGATACGTAATAACTCTCTTCCATTTTATACTATTGAATCTTTGATATCTGTCTTCTCGACTTGTCTTCTTCTTAATCAATTTAAACTTGACCTGAAAGATGAGAATATACTCACCTTCTACACTGATGGTTCACACAAATTTTTCTTCATTTTACTTCTCCTAGTTCCCATTTAAGTTCTGCTTTTTTACTTGTTCATAACAACTATAACATAGATTTCACTACCATTATTCTATTTTTTTGGGCTAACTCCACTAACGCTGAAATTTTTGCTTTACTTTTAGTTTTGCTTATCTGTCCTTTAAATTCTGAGATTAACATTTGCACAGATAGTTTAACTCTAATTCATTTATATAACAAAATTCACAAACAAAATGCTTTTAATTATCCATCATTGATATTCAAAATACCTTTTAACGTTTATTGGTCATTTATTTTTAAGCTTATAGATGAACGAAATATTTCATTAATATTAAAAAAAGTAGCTGCACATTCTGATGATCCATATAACTACAAAGTTGATCAACTCGCTAAAGTCTTATTAATGTCCTCACTTATACCTTTAATTTTTAATCAAACTCCTTATTTCTTTTACATTCCAATATTTAACAATATGCTTTCACTACACTACGCCTATTTCTCAAAGACTACACTAACACTAGACAATTTATTGATTTTTACTATTTAAAAAGAAATAGTAAATACAGTCAACTTCAAATCAATTGGTCCTTAACTTTTGATTTCATCAAACTTGACACCCCTACTGAAACCTCCTTTAAAGAATTTCGAGCATACTGCAGAAGACTCAAATTTCTTTTTGAACAAATTCTCACAATAGAATTCATGAAAGCAACTCAACCTACTATTTATAACTCATTATGGATGTGTTGTCATTGTAATACTGACAAAGAATACTTTAATCACATATGGATTTGTCCTAAAGCGAAAAAAGAGATGAAACAAATCATCACTGCAACTCTTAATGTTCTAAAAAATCAGATCTTCATCAATACTTTACGAACAGTCTATCCTCCTGACATTAATTCATTATTACTTCTCTCACATCCTTTTTTGGCTCTAAAAGGGGATCCTTACAATATTTCGTTCATAGACTTTATCAAAGACATAGTTCCTAACACAATAATAACTATTTGTCAAACGTTTTTCTCTTCTTTAGTTGGGTGACGATAATAATTCTACTAGTGATTGTTACCGGAGCCTGATGGGACAACCAGTTGGTCTGATTGGAGTTAGTCTACTAATGATGATTATTAGGCAGCATTTTTTATTTTTCTAAATTTGTATCCTTTTTGGGATTTTCATGTTTTTATTAACTGATTATGAATTTTCTAATAAATAAATGCATTATTGCATCTTTAAAAAAAAAGATAATCCAAAATCAATGAATGTTAGCTTATTGGATTCGTCTAGTCATAAGGAATCGAATGGTAGTTATTTCATACAAATCGAAGTGATATTGACTGAGATTGTACATCTTTTGTTTTTTTTTGTTTTTTTATTCATTTCGACTTTGACCTCTAAAGTCGAAACATTTTGACTTTTTGGGTTTTCATTTTGACTTCATGTATAGACGTGATATTTATTAATAAAAAAATTAATTTTTATTAATTTTTTATATAAAAATGCCACTTCAAAAGTCAGACGCGGTATTTATTAATTTTTTATATAAAAATGCCACCCCGAAGTCGGACGCGACATTTATTATTAAAAAAATTAATTTTTAATAATAAAATGCCGATATGAATATCAAAGGCGAATTTTTGTTAAAAAAAATAAAATTGTTGTTTTTTTAACATTAAAACGCTGTTCTGAACCTCAAAGGTGGATTTTTGTTAAAAAAATAACAAAATTGTTATTTTTAACATTAAAATGCTGTTCTAAACGTTGGAAGCGGGATTTTTATTAAAAAAAAAACAAAATTGTTATTTTTTTAACATTAAAACACTGTTCTGAATCTCAGAAGTATATTTTTGTTAAAAAAACAACAAAATTGTTTTTTTAACATTAAAATGCTATTCTGAACAGCAGAGGCAGATTTTGTTAAAAAAATTTTTTGATCCGTCAGATTCAGATTTGTCAGATTCAGATACGGATTCAGATTCAGATTTGTCAAATTCAGATCAAATCAGATTCAGATATTTAAGATTCAGATCAAATCGGATTTTGCCCTATTCTGATTTGATTTGATCCGTGTGGAACACTAGACTTAAGTGTAAAAAAATTTGGATAAGAAACTAAAATTCCTTCCTTATACCTTTAGTACTGTAGAAGATAAGCCAACTGTTTAGTAAAATATTTTTGGAGATAATGTATAGAAATAATCAGAAAGCTTTTTTTTCTTCTAAAGATTATTGATTGAAGAAAAATAGGATACAAAAATTCTAAATAGAATATCAAAATTTCAATAGACTATTTACTATTCATTAGAACCCTAAAACGCAGTCTGTTATAGTATTTGAAGATATAAAATCCTTTTATATTATCAGGACATTGATCAGAAACTGATCTATAAAAGAACAAGTATATTCACTATATACAGGATTAGGAAGTACAGTTAGTATATTATAATAATTAATATAAAAATTAGTATAAGTATAATACAAGTACAGTATTAAATTTATCTAGTACATACAAAATTTCTAACCCTGATCATACATAATGTAATTATTTTTCATATACTAAAATAATTAATTAAAATAAAAAGTTTATATAAATATCATATAATAAATAAAGTACTTTTACAATGAATACACAAATTTAATTAATAGAAAACAAGTTAATCTAAGAAGTTAAACCTACTTCTCAGGAAATTGAAAAGGCTTTAATCAAAGTGTTTAAAGTAGGGATTCTCTGTGAAAGACCAAAAGATGGTAAGTTTATGCAAAATTATAAAAAGTTTTAGAATTATATCAGACAGAAGATCCCAAATCATGTATCTTAGAAGATAAATAAATATAAGCAAATTATTAGTAATTATAAATCTTATTATGATAAAGATTTAAAAATTTTTAATGCTGTTATAGAACTATATAGATTATACTATAAGTTAGCTAAGGATTATTTTATTATAGAAGAACAAGCTGATAAAATACTTAAGGATTTCCTTATTTTATAAGCATTCACTAGGAAGGCAATTCTGAGTCAAGATGAATGATTTAAAGTTCTTCTCTTATAAAAGATTTTTAGGATTATAGCATTCATTATCTTCTTGCTAGTATAAGACCGGCTGATTTTTTTGTATTAAAGTTTTCCAGATATGATAAATTTTGGAAGATCAAATCATATCTCTAACATTTTCTAACTCATCAGATTCAAGTAAATATCTTATAAAATTATTTTAAAATAATTCTTCATCATATCCTATAAGATCATTACAAGATTTAGAAGAGTTAATTAAATATAACACCTTTTCTTTTTATTGTATTGGCAGGAGAAATACAAAGTTGACGTATGATAGAATTATTAATGTTCTCAACAACTATAGGCAAATTTTTTACCCAAACTTAGGATCATTTATCCAAATGCAAAGTTAAGAGATCAGAAGTATTCTGAGATAAAAACAATTTTTAGTTAAAGTTCAGTTATATCTTTCAATAATGCCAACAGTTGGCTTAAACTTAGCCTTCTGAAATTTACTATCATGTTCTTTTAGCAACTTTTCACATTTGCCCTTAAATTCAAAACCCTTATCAGTGATTAGCAATTTTGGCCAGATAAGAAAACATTTAGGGTCATCATAGATTTTCTCAAGAGCTTAAGCAATAGTTTTTGAGATTAAGATATTCTGCTTATTCTTGATACTAGTAACTCCTATAAGAACAGATGCTTTATATCTTAAAGCCACATCTATCACATTAAGATAAAAAAGATAGGTAACCTGTCTTATCTTATCATAAGGCATATAGAGAATATCTGCTTGAAGTATCTCATTAGGAGTAGTAATAGAGCTAAAACTTACATATAGAATATATTTATATAGCTTATCAATCAAGCCAATTACTTACTTCATTTAAGATAAAATCAAACTCAGTTTTTAGAGAAGCTTTATGCAATTTTTAGCATTTCTTTGATAGCTAATAAGTTAGTAATAAATCATTTGCAAATCAATAGATATATCTAAATTTCTAGCTTTAATCGAATCTATATGTATAATAGAAATTAACATTTTTTCTCATATTCTTTTAAAAAAAGACCAAAATTAATATATTAATATTTAAATGACTAGGCGAGATCCCTTTACAAACCTATTCTTTTGAAGGCCTATGATCGAGGAAAAAAAAGATGCTTATATTGAACTTCTTGATACTAATAAAGAGTTGCATAAAGAATTGGTAGATGAAATAGTCTCAAATAATATTTTCAATAAAAAGCTTAAGACTCTTAACAAGGAGCTAGATGTATGTTATATAACTATATTTTAGCAAAATTCTACAATCTTAGTTCATGAAGATGAGATAGCATTTCTTAAGGCTGAGATAAAATCTCTTAAACAGTGTCTTCAAAAAGCATTGCAGGATTTAAGACATAAAGGTAATGCTAGTACTATTCAAAATATCAATATTTTAAGGTTAGAAGATAAGATTGAATAACTTAAGACCTGTATTTATGAAATAACTGATCTAAGTTAGAAAAAAGTTTTAAATAATAAAAAAATATTAGATATGGATCACACAATACAAATTATATTAGATAGATGATTTGAGACATCATCATCTTTAGTAAGAATTCAGATATATTTTGATAATACAGGAGTTGATCTTTCAGATAATATAAGAGAACAATTTGATAGAGTTAGTATATATTTAGCTAATATGAAATCTAGGGTAATAATTGTAAGAAGTTTAAGTTAAGTCACAGAATGATAATCAAATGCTAACACAAGCTCTAAATAATGAAATAAATAAGCATTAGGTATGATAGTTTAGGACTCAAAGAGCAGAAAAATATAATCATATATTATTATCCCTTAAATCGTAGGGTTTTGCAGGCAAATTTGCCTGCTTATTTACTATAAATTCTCTTCTGATTTACTTT
>CAMKVN010003402.1:0-10595 GCA_946474995.1 Funneliformis geosporum
TTCAATTTCCTTCGTTTTATTCTAAAAATGTTTGGCAATCGTCACAATCAGATATTTACATTATTTGGGAATACTGACTCTTATAGAGTGGTATCAGGTATTGACTAAGGGGAAATCATTTTCCCACTATTATGGTGCATCTACTACGATCCCTTACTGTGTCGTATTCAAAACTCATCGCATGGATACACTCTAACGCACTCGTGGAAGCCGAACGTACTTACCAACGATTACGAGACTACATCGCTTAAAGTCTCGGCTCTCGCATATATGGATGATACCTTATGGATCGCAAACTCTCGGAGTGATCTCAATAATATCGTTAACATTGCCAAAAGCTTTTATAAACTCAACCATATAAAAGTTAATTGGGACAAATCGGTTCTCATGATCAACAAAACACAGTCTCAACAACCATTCATGTGTGATATCAATGGTAGTCTAACAAGGATCAACCCTTTACCCATAAATGATTCAACTCGATACTTAGAAGTATGAATCTCTTTGGGTCGTAATAAAACATTTACCGTTAAGATGTTAAGAGCGGAAATCAAGAATGCTACTACTATTATGATTAATAAAAAGATGACAGACAAACAGATGGTTTATATATTCAACACCGTTTTAACACCTAGAATTGAATATCGCGCCCAGATTTCAGCTTTCACAGAAACCCAGTGTGATTTTATTGGTTCTCTTTATCATGCGTTCATGAAGAAGAAATTGCACCTGTCTCGTGATACACCATCCTCTGTGTTTCACTCTAATTTATTTTATAATCTCATTAATCTCCACCATCGGCTTTTCGCTGCTCAAAATGAAGCCTTACTCTTTTTCCTTAACGATAGAAACATCTTAGGGGACTCTACTAGATTACGTATGAGACAGCTTCAACAAAAAGAATGGCTACACATCTCTCCACTTCATGGTTGGCCCTATATTCGTTACCCCAGATCGAATGACTGGATTGCAAATATCTTGTGTGAATGGAAACGTCTGGACATTAATGCGCAATCACTTTCATCTGAATCGTATCTAGTCAAAGGAGGAATGACACCAATTTCCTCTCTGATACCATCCAAATATAAGGTCATTGCTAATGACCTCAGAAATCACTCCTTACTCTTTGTCGAACAATTGGTTACTTTTAACGGAAATTTTATGTTAACGTATTACGACCTCAGCATTCAACCTAGGTTTTCACCCACGCGTCGTATACCTAAGTGGTTCAATATTCTACAAGAAAGCTTGATTGTTGACCCCCTTAACAGAAATACCAGACATAATTATCTACACCCATGCAACTGCACATTTGATTTCTCGCCACCCAATAAATGTACTGGTATCATTTCCTTTGTATTAGGATGGAACTTTAGACATAATAAACCTTTCGTAAGAAGATTACTTAAAACTGAAGAGCACTATGCACATATTATGCATATTAACCCAACATAAGAACGTGATAATAGAACATTGCTCCCTGAATGTTCTCAATGCGATCTTCATGATCAATAAACACACATCCTATATCAGACTGCCGACAAAGAATACAAATGTTTCTTCATAGTCCCCATCAACCTTTGCTTTCATATTCCAATACATCACAATATCACTAATTCCTTATATGGATGCTCATGGTCCCTGCATTTGCTCAATGAACTAGCTTCTTCTTTTATTAAGATTCGCACAGTTCCACATTCTAACATACCTGCAAGATCCTTTATTTCACCTGTTCCTCCTTCTTTTATAGAAAAATTTATTCCTCCTTCACATATCCTAATGTTACTAAATTTTCGCTCTCAATTCAGTTCTTACACTTCCTTAGAATTTTATACCGATGGATCCCTAGTCAATCTCGGCTTAGCTTCTATTAGAATGGGTCTCGCTTGGCTCCAAACTGCACCATTAGCTCCAAAGATCTCATAATTCACTGCTTTTACAGCATCTTTTCCATTATCATCAACAGCTGAACTTGCCGCAATTTTTACTGCTATTCTAGTTTTACCGAATGGATGCAAAGTCAACATATGTATTGATTCTTATATGGTTATTTCACAATTCAACAAGTATAAACTCCTGTCATCCATCTCTCCGTCTGTAAGACTTCTCCTCAAAATTGTTAATGTTCATATTTGGCAATGTTTGTTTCAAGTAATTAAAGATTTATCACTTATAGTTAAACTGAATAAAATCAAAGCCCATTCGGGTGCTACCTATAATGATGCCGTGGACTTACTAGCGAAAGGCTCCTTAACTACTTCTGCTCTCAACTTCGTTATTAATGAACAATGGCATATTTCTTTATATTATAATAAGATGGCGATTGCTCTACCCATCAGGCAATTTATTAAAAACATCACTCAGGCAGAGACCTTCTCAGCTTTCTTGAATCTCAACACCATTAATAAATACCTCAATCTGAATATCGATTGGATGGCCACTATATTCTGCTTAAAAGACAATACTGCCTCCAACGTTACCAATTACGAAGCCTCTGCCCTACTAAAAAAGAAACTCCAAAAGGTTCTCGAAATGCTTCCTACAATGGAAACACTCAAAAAACGCCATCCTCTAATTTTTGATAACTCACAAATGTGCATTCGCTGTGAAACCGATGTAGAAGATTTTGCTCACATATGGACTTGTCCACTTGTGTTACATAAATCTCAACTGATCATTAAAAACGCCAAAGGGCTACTCTGCGATATTACTCAAACCAATCCACTGGACCCGCGGATCTAGCAGCTCAATATCTGATCCTTGTCTACGATACTACCACTTTCATTCGTTGATTTAATCAAAGGTTTCATCCCCTCTACCTTAGTTGCATTTGTGTCATCGTCTCTGACTACTAAAGAAGCTACCAATGCAGCACTTTCTACTTTTATGCATTTCATTTATGAACAATCACAAGAGATATGGATTGAACGATATTCAATACTCAAAGAATATGAATCGGCCAATGGTATAACAAACACCTTGAAAAAATCCAATATTAAAAGTTCAGGATATAGATTTAAATCTTCTAATCCCACTGTAGATGCCTTATCTTCAATCAATAATATGGTCCGTCAGGGAACCCAATAGATAAATTTTTGGTGCAGTAGGGGCCATGCCCTTTCCTTTTTCTGATTACTGGAATATGTTAACATGGTTCCGATTGTGTTAGATTCTGGGGAAGTGCAGGGTCAGTCTTGATTTAGATAGTCTCATGATTATTTAGATAGAGATTTTCGTTAATTCTGAATCTATATAATTTTTATTATTATTTTTCAATAAAGTTTTTGCGAAACTACCGCATTTTTAAAAAAAAAAAAATAAACAAAAAAATGGCAACTAAGAGAAAGAACTCCAAACAACGAGGTCGCTCAGCATCTCCACACACAAACAACAATACTTCGAAAAGTTCTACCAAAAAAATAAACCCAATGCAAACAGAGGATAATATCCCAACACCAAGTAGCTCAACTACTGTCGTACCTCCAGAAACTATGGAAGTTGACCCAAAACCTCTTGACAGGAAAAATAAAGAAGAAGATATTTTCCAAATAACGCTCAACGTCGACAAAGCATACGACCTCTCTAAAAATATTCTTGATAATAATAATAAATCACTACAAGCATTTAACCAACCAAAGGCTGCTTTTCACGCGTCTTTTCCACTCAACGACATCCCTGGGAAATCACCTCAACAAAAAGTCTCCTTTGTTGTCGACCTGCTCTTCGACGCTTATGATTCGTTCACTGATACAGTAGCTACTAAAAATTCCATGAACCAATCAGAATGCATCATTAAGATTTCCTTCCGTAACAAAGACCACCGAGATCATGCATGTATAGTTGAATTACCCAATATAGAAAATCGCACGTTCTCACTATTGGAGATCATAACACAACATCCGTACATCCCAAAATAATCAATTAAGGTCACAGAGATACACTTGATGCCACAGAAAACAGAATTAAGACGATTTTCTCTAAATTTGGTAAGATTGTCAGATTTTTTATGAAAACTAAGAATCTCTGGTAACAAACCACAATCACATATATTATCGACACGGATTTCAAAGCATTAAAAGACAAATACAGAGTTTTTGTTCTTAACAATATGGTTAGATGCCATATGTGTGATTTATCTCGTGATGACATTCTTGCTAGGTCAAAGTTTTCTGCCAAACTTGCAGGCCTCCCTCGTTTCACTAATGGTAAATAACTTACTGATATTGGACACATGGTTAATGCTCTTTCTTGGGTTATTCCCAAAGCAAGATTGAATTATCATAATCTCCAGCACGCATTCTTCTATTTCAAATCAGCTGATGATTTTGAAGCTGCAATCAGCAACGAAAATCTTACGATCGACAAGAAACACGTGACTTGGACAGAGTCAAATGCTAAACTATGTGCTATCTGCTCCTCACCCAACCATAAAGTGAACGATTGTCCCAGAAAACGCAAGTCCCCTTCTGACCGTAATATGCAACAGCTTTACCAGTGATTTCAACCTGCACAGTACAATAATTACAAAGCTCCTATGAAAGGTATCAAAGGTGCAGTAAGTCCAAATGTCACATTTGCTCACGTGACAAAATCGTCAAAGCCTGAAAAGAACAAAATGGATCAATGTCAAAAACAACCTGACAGACCCCCTCCTGGACACAAAAAGGATCTCAACAATAAAGATGCATCAGAACCACATATCTCATCATAGTCTGACGATATTCCTGATGACTTATATTATACCTTCCACCAACAGTCGAATACAATTACCTCCCCTAACGATATCAGTAATGGTACTAAAAAAGGAGGCTCAATGCACGCGAATAATGATGAGGACTTTAAATCCTTTGTCAGACAACAATTTTACGCTCTAAATGAAAATATGTGTGAATTGATGAAGAACTTGAACTTCACCATCATGAGAGTCAAAGCAGTTGAAGATTCCCTTCAATTTAAAGTCGTCACTCCTCTTGAAGTGGATATTAAAAACTCAGATCCTGAGATCATAGATTTTGATGAAGTTGAACCCTCCATTGATACATCAGCATCCATTATCATCCAACAATGAAAACGATTGAAGGCCTTAGAAACCTCAACGAAATGCATCAACACAGATTGAAATCTTTCACAACTATGGTTAACACCTTAGTGAAATCATATGCTACATTTCAGTCCATCCTCATACAGAACGATATGCTACCCAAGGACTTAGCCAATACATTATTTCCACTCAGAGATACTTTTGATAGTGATGTCGGAAACTATCTCAAGGAATTACCATCCTTTTAAATCCGTTCCTAATGAACACTGTCCCTACAGAGAATTTTACACAAGATGTACACCTTAATACAAATAACGACCTTCCTCCTCCCCCTCCATTTATTTCTTTTGCATTATACAACGTTCGCTCTTTTACTAACGCTGCTAAACAGAACTCACTAATTGAATTCTATTCCTCTTTAAATTTAGATATTATTGGTCTTCAGGAAACTAATTTTTCTCAATCCTCGATCCGATCCTTTAATAGCACTTTCTCATCAAAGTATACAGGCTTCTTTGGACTGCCTTCAGATTCCTACAATCAAAAAACTGGTTTCGGTATTGGTGTATTGGTTCGCCTTTATTTAGCCAATCATATATTTCATCATGAATCCAAATACAACCGTATCATTATCATCGATTTGCAATTCAACAATAAACAAAAACTAAGAGTTATTAACATCTACCTTCCACCGGACAACTTCATCCGAAGGAAACCCATACAGATTGAGCTTATTAGATTCATTAGAGAAGCGATATCGAATAATTATCATCTGGTACTCCTTGGAGACTTTAATATAAATATGGATAATCCTAAATTACATTCACATGATAAAAATTTCTTCTCTCGACTCAACAATTTGCATCTATTTGACACGTTCTCAATTAAATATGATCAATCCCGAATTAATTACTCTACTCATCAAAGTCCTATATCGAGGTCACGAATTGATTACATTTGGTCCTCAGCTGAAGTCATTTCTAATTTCATAGGTTGCAATGTCCTAGATGTTGATCCTTCTTTGTCTGACCACTTTCTGGTCACCTTCAGTGTTGAAAATTTCTTGGATATCAGGAACAATAAGAGGAATATCCCCTCAAAAAAGATATATGATTACGATAAAATGACTGATGATAAATAGACACTTTTTAGCAACAAAGTAGACGCTCTGGCTAATGGATGCTATCTAAGAAGTCTCACCAATAAAAGCCTATTTAACCAGAACAAACTGAATTGGTACTGGGACCTACTTCAAGAATGCATTTTAAAAGCAGCCGATTCCAAGATTCCGTCACATCACTCCAAAGGACATCATTCAATGAATAGACCTCCAATTTTATCTAAAATATATAAGAAGATGAAATTTTTATATAAATTCAAAAAATTTGTTAAAGATATTCTAGCCAATTCTGTAGTCTTACCTAAATGGTCATCATCAATTGAAGAACTTTATACACTTTTAAACGAGTATAACATACCATATGTCAGTCTACCTTCTATTCCAACTGTTCCCATCATACGATCAATATGATTCTATATCGATCTCTTGCTGTACCGCTCATTAGTGAAAGCTAAGCTACATGAACAGGATAACAAACTCAAGTCTATTCAAATGGCTATTGAAAGGAGATTGGAGAATTATCAACTTTCTCCTGCTCATATGACGGATTCTTTTTTGAACTGACACAAACGAACAATTGTTATCGATTATTGCTTGAATAATGATTCTTCATCATGTGACCTATTAACTAATGACCATGATGTTAGAAATGAAGTTGCTCGTCATTTCCAAATAGCAGCGGGCACTTGTCATGAAAATGTACCTTTGGATGATGAATGGCATCCCCTTTATCATCCGCTGGATAACGTAGATGTGACAATTTATGACAACCTAATGGATCCCCCTTCAGTTGAAGAATGGTACGACCTAATTGCTTATCTCCCAAACGGCAAAGCTCCAGGTCCATCCAAAGTATCTAATGAGATGCTTAAACACCTCGGCCCAATTACCAAAAAGCTCCTTGGTATATCATATGTGGATGTTTAGCTCTTTCATCAGTACCCATCGTTGGAATCATGCTTTTATCTACCCGATTCCTAAACCCAAACCGTGAGAGTATGACTTGAACAATACTCGCCCGATAACACTACTTGAGTGTCCTTGTAAAGCACTTGTCAAACTTATCAATCGATGACTTTCAAAGATTTTAGTACAACATAATATTTTAAAAGGTTTGAACTTCACCGGTCTCCCATTCAAATCCACATTCGAACTGCTACATATCATCGACAATATCAAATATGATGCTACTCATAATAAGAAGAACCTTTGTATCTTATTACAAGATATGTCTAAAGCATATGATTATGTTAACATTTTTATGCTTATAAGAGCTTTAGAAAGATTACACATCCCATTTAATTTTCTTAGATTTATCTTAAAAATATTTGGTAACCGTCATAATCAAGTTTTTATTACGTTTGGCAATACTGACTCATACCAGGTCATGTCAGATATCGACCAAAGAGAAATTATATCACTGCTTCTTTGGTGTATATATTACGATCCTCTTTTGTGTAGAATTCAAAACTCTTCACACGGTTACTCGCTGTCACACACTTGGAAACCAAATATTTTGCTCAATGACATCGAATCAATCACTGTAAAAGTGTCGACACTCGCTTATATGGATGACACGCTATGGATTGCTAGATCTCGTGAGGATCTCGCCAATATTATTGAAATAGCAGAAGATTTCTACAGATTGAATCACATTAAGGTCAACTGGGAGAAATCAGTTCTTTTGACTAATGAAGTTAAAGATAGACAACCTTTCACTTGTATCACAAATGGTTGCCTCACCAATATCGATCCACTACTGTTCAACGAATCAACTAGATACCTGGGTGCTTGGATCTCATTAGGACGTAACAAAACTTCCACCATCAATATGCTCAAGAATGACATCAAAAATGCTACCACTGTTATGCTCAAAAAGAAAATGACTGACAAACAAATGGTGTATATTTTTAACACTGTCCTCACCCCAAGGTTTGAATATCGTGCCCAATTGATCACTTTGACAATTGCGCAATGTGATTCAATCGACTCCCCATACCGTGCCTTTATGAAAAGGAAGTTGCATTTTTCACGTGATTCACCGTCTTCCGTGTTTCACTCAAGTCAATTTTATGGCCTCATTAGACTGTATTATAGATTACTTACAGCACAAAGTGAGGCGTTACTCTACTCACTCAACAATAATAATCTCCTAGGAATCACCACACATTTACATATCAAACAGTTATAACAAAAAGAATGGCTTTATATATCACCACTCTTCAACTGGCCATATTGTTGCTACCCGAATTCGAATGATTGGATAGCGAACTTATTATGTAATTGGAAAAATAACAGTATCTCTGCCCAACTGCCTGATGCCGACCTGGGTCTTATCAAAGGCGGTAATACCCCTATATCTTCATTGATTCCTGACAATTTTAGATCCCTTGTTACGAATCTTAAAAAATACTCGCTTTTATTCGTTGAACAGTTAGTATTCTCAAAAGGTGATATTATGTTAACATTTGGTGATTTTAATATGCAACAAGGTTTGCCTTTGGCTGGATGTACATCTCGTTAGTTTAGTATGCTCCAAAATAAAATATTACGTAAAGATGAGTCTAGAGCTACTCGCGCTCTCTATCCTCACCTGAATAACTGCCATTATGACTTTTCACCACCAAACAAAATTGCTGGCTATACAACTTTTGTCTTAGGATGGAACTATGGTCATAATACACCTTTCATTGGTAAACTACTCAAAACTGAAGAACATTATGCACATATTTTTCATATGCTACCCACAAATGGAGCAGATAATAGAACCTCACTCTCAGACTGCGCTCACTGTCCAATGCATGACAACCAGGCCTATGTTCCAAAACAAACTACCTACAAAGATCCAAAATGTTTTTTCATTGTACCTATCAACCTCTGTTTTAAAATTCCGATGAATCATAATACTCGCAATTCAACATATGGTTGCTCTTGGTCCCTTGATCTCCTGAATGAGTTAGCTTATTCATTTATTAAATTTCGTAGTATACCACAACTTCCGACACTGGCATTAGATTTTATTTGCTATTAACCATTCGATCCCAATTTAACTCCTGCATCTCTTTAGAATTCTATACCGATGGTTTCTTAAAAGACCTTGGCTCCTCTTCAATTAGAATGGGTTTGGCTTGGCTTCAAACAGCACCTTCTGCTCCATGATTTCTTATTCGACAGCTTTTACAGTGTCCTCTCTATCATCCTCGACTGCTGAACTAGCTGCCATTTTCACAGCCATTTTGGTCGCTCCAGAAAGGTGTCATATTAAGATTTTTACTGATTTAAGTACTGTCATCTCTCAATTTTCCAAATATAAACTACTGTCAGCGATTTCACCATCTCATCGACCGTTCCTTAAAATTGTCAATGTTCACATATGGCAATATATGTTTCAAATCATCAATACTTTGGCTTTAACAGTATCTATGGTCAAGGTCAAAGCTCACTCAGGTAACCCCTACAACGAACAAGTAGACAATCTGGCAAAAACCTCTTTGGACTCCTCAACGCTAAATCTTAATATCAATGATCAGTTTCACACAATACTCTACTATAACAAATTGGCTATTGCCTCACCAATTAGACAATTTATTAAGAACATCAACGGAGCTGAGGTGTTCACTAATTTCTTAAATTTGAAAATTAATTCCAAATACGCTAATATGGATATCGATTAGAACTCCACTACCTTCTGCATGTCAAATAATATCGCCCCGCTGCAACCACTTACGAAGCTTCAGCTTTCAAAAGAAAAAAGATTCAATGGATGTTAGAGATGCTTCCTACACTTGAAGTCCTCAAAATACGTCATCCACTTTTATTCGATAGTGCTGAACAATGCTTCAGATGTAATATGGAACTGGAGGATTTTGCTCATCTTTGGACTTGCCAGTTGGTACTTCACAAAACACAAAGACTTATTCTAAACTCTCAATCACTTTTCCACTCCATCACACGTAATGCAATACTGCCTCCTAAACTCCTTCATTCAAACATTTGGTCCCTTTCAACCTTACCTCAATTCTCATTTATCGATTTGATCAAAGGTTTTATTCCTTCAATTTTATACAACGCGGTCTATCAATCACTCACCTCCAAAGAAGCTACCGAAGCTGCACTTTCATCTTTTATGCATTTTATTTTTGAACAATCTAATGATATTTGGAAAGAACGTTGCGTACAATTCAAAGACTTTGAAAAGTCTCGCGAAATCACTGACAGTTTAAAGAGATCCCTCACTGAGAGCTCTGGATACCACTTCGATATGACTAATTTGACGTTTGAACCTCACACGATTATAGATAAAATGGTCTGTTTAGAATCTCATTGGACAAATTTTTGGTGCTGTAGGGATCAAGCTCTTTTCTGTTTCTAATTGCTGGAATGTGATGACATAATTTTGGTTGTGTTAGATTCTAGAAAAGTGCAGGGTCGGTC
>CAMKVN010003403.1:0-10594 GCA_946474995.1 Funneliformis geosporum
TCATATATGTCAGATTTGTCAGATTTGTCGATCATCTGCGCCACGTAGGTCCTATCATATTTTATTCGTTCACAGTAGTAATAAAAAAACACACTTTTTTTATAGAAATAAGATTTATTAAAAATATTAGGCATGAATTAAAAATATAGTATAAAAAGAAAATACTTGCGATTTGTGATATTTATATTTATTAAAAAGTCATAAATACCTACTATATATATAAAAAATTAAAAATATAAATCAAGCAGATTTTATAGATTTAATAGTAGATTATTCAATCTAATAGTTATTAAAAGTATTATAAGAAATCTTATAATATATCATGCGATTTTAAAAAGCTTAATTTAGGTTTTTTTGCCAACTTTTTCTATTTAACAAAAATTTAAATATTGGTGTTTAGAAATTGAATGTTAAAATCCTATAAATAAGGTTGCTTGTCTATACTCATTTTGAATTTAGCTAAATGTTTAAACCTTTAGTTTTGCTAAATTTTTACTAAGTGTTTTTTGATATAATTTTACCATTTTAATAAGCTTTGATATAGTTTTACATTTTTCTGAATTTTGCAGATTTTTTAATAAGATTTTAATATAATTTAACCAAGTTTTACCTTTACCATTTAGATGTCTATCTAAACACTTTATTTTGCCAAGCAATTTTACATATAAATAATCTGTATAAGGAAAGTATACAGAAATAATATGTTTAAAAACATATAATATATGTAGAAAAACAATATAATAAATTTGTAAATAAAAAAAATACTGAATCAAATTCTGATTTATTTTCTTCAAATTCTTTAAAAACGTTAACTAATATAAATAATCCTTTTCTAACCAATCTTTTTATTAATCCTTTTCAAATATTTGCTTCATTTTTCAACCATCTCAATTTTTACAATCTTTAAATTCAAATTACTTTTTCTTCATCTCAAATTCCAACAATGCTAGATTTTTTAAAAAATTTGAATATTCAAGAAGGTCAGATTGATATTGAAAAAGCATTTATATATTATTTACCAGGATTTCAAGTTTAGCAAATATCAGTTAAATATCTTAGTAATATGATTGATGAAGAAGTTATTATATGTAAAGTTACTATAATAGGAGATTGAAAAACTTTATATTTTGCAATAAATAATTCAATAATGTTTTTTATATTTTACATTTCTAATATTTAATAAATATTTGATAAATATTTGATATATTGCTTTTTTGCTTTTTAATTATATATATTTTTTTAATTTTTTAATTTTAAAAATTATATTTATTTAAATAATTGCAAACTATATAAACATGATTATTATATAATTATAAATATTCAAATTCTTGAAAAAATTCTTTTGCTAATTTAGAAGTAATTTGCTCATAAGCAATTAATAAAGGATATTTTAAATCTTAACAAGTTTCAATAAAGTATCGATTCCTTTTAAGATAATCTTTTATTACACTAAATGCAGATTCAATTGAATTTAAATCAGAAGAATAAGGAAGTAAAAATTCAACATATATACTAAAAACATTTAAATTTTCTAATAATTCTTGATTATGATGAATTCTAGTATTATCTAATATAAGAACACTTTTAGGATAAGGAAAAGATTGCATCTATGGTAACTTAAAATTATAAATAATTTTATTAATATATCTATTAAAATATATTTAAATAAATTTTATATATACCACTTAAGATATTATAAATTCTTTAAATATTTGTTAATTACAACTACAATTTATAATTTCAGCAGCAATTATTTCATCTAAAAAAAGTACTGAAAGGATTGTATATTGAATTCTTCTTACAAATACATTTTTTTTTGTGTATGTGTATTAATTTCTGAATATCCAAATCCACATGAAAGATTCCTCTTATCTTTAGAAGACTCATTCATAAGATTAGTTGATTAGATTTATAATTATTTCTAATATGTACTATAAAAGCATTTTGTAATAGTTTATTTTGTTCATGTGCTTCTTTATGTAATTTAATATTATTAAAAAAAATTATAAAAATAAAATTTTTATACTTTTTTTCAAGTAATTTCACAATATGTTAAAGCATAACAAATTGTTAAAACTGATACATGTTTTCCTGTTCTTAACTCTATTTCTTCTAATAATTCATCCAAAAACTAATCTATTTTATTAGCTACAATTAAACGTAAAATCTATAAATAAAATAAATTTATATAAGATTAAATAAATTCAAATGTTTTAAATTTATTATTTTATAATTTAACATACATTTATTTTTTGTCTATTGAATATTTTTCTTCTACCTTGTAATTTTTTCCAAGGATCAATCACACTTTTCCATTTAGCATATTTATATAAAATCTTATTAATAGTTCCTTTACTAATATAAAGTAATTGTGCAATTTTTTTTGAGTATATATCATTTCGCAAAAATACTATGCGTCATTTGAGATCCTCACTTAAAGGAAACGATATCTAAAAGATTGTTTTTGAAAAAATAAATTTAAGTATAATTGAATGTAATTATTTTCTCTTTTAAGTATAAAAACCAAGTATATTGAAGTCATAATTGCATCTTTTTTTCATTAATATATAGAACAAACCATATATTTCACTTAAGAATGAAGGGATCATAAGAAATCATAAAAAAGTAAAGTTTTATTAATAACACTTAAAAAAGAACACTCTTATCCTAGACTTCCCTTTCCTTAAATATAGTAAATGAATAAAATATAATAGGACCTATGTGATGCAGATGATCAACAAATCCGACAAATCTGATATATCTAATATTTTTGACATGTCTGACATATATGATATATTTGACATAATCGACAAATAAGATATATTAGACAGATTCAACATATATGATATATCAGACATATTTAACATATACAATATATTAGACATATTAGTTATATCTTTCTATATACTGTATTTTATATAAATAGATAACTTTTTAGATTATGTAAAAAGTAGAATTTGATAAGTCAGTTTCCAGTAGTTTTTAAAAGGCAAATAGGCCTATCATATTACATTTTAGTTTAATACTTTATTTCTTTATTTTCTTTTCTATTCTCTTGTCATATCTTTTATTCTCTTTATTTTTATTTCTGATTTTATTAATAAATATCTGATTTGAAAATATAATTACTCAACACTTTTGAATTATTAATTGTGAATCCTTTGTATGAACTTTTCTACTTGAATTTAGTTGTAAAAAGTACACTTATAAAATATTGAGATTACTATGCAATTAAAAAAAAATAACACTCTAACTAAAGATAGGCACTATAATTAAGAAGTTGCAATTCGGTAAGTTACAACTCCTTGTAAATTTATTTTAATATAAAAATTCATAAAATGTTACAACTCAAAGTGTTGCAACTTAAGTTGCAACTAGTTAAAAATTTTAAAAATAATTATGGAAAACATCTTTAACTCTGATATCCTGTCTAGTAGTTGTAATTCGCAAAAATATTATATATTAACAATATGATTGGTTCAAAAATGATTCGCATCAGCTATATTTAGATATAGGATAAATTAACTATTATTTATATTAATTAATATTGGTTAGATTTGGTTAATTAACTGTTATTTATAATTAACCAATCAAATTCAAGCTTTATTTTATATAATATAATCTATAATCAGCTATAATTAATATAGTTAGAAATAAAAATTCTCATTTATGTTTATATTTATTTGTTGATTTCACATGAATCTTTTTATAAATCTTTTTTACTTTTTTTTCATATTATACTAACAAGAAAAGGAGCAGTTTGGAAGTATTAGATAATTATTAATAAAAATAATAATACAATACATCTTTTGTTCAATGTAATTATTACTCTAAAACTTTTGATTGTAGTATTCCTAGTAGAATGCAAACTCACCTTGATAATATTTGTCTTAGTATCCCAAATAATACAAAAACAAAATCCAAACTAACTTTGAAATTTTCTAATTCTACTTAATTACCAACTACTTCTACTTCTATTCCCATTGTAAATATCCAAATTAAATGATTAAAAACTACAAAATTGATAATTATATTGATCATATGAGTGAATAATAACAAAATAATCTTGAAATATTATTAACACAAACATTATTTACAGCTGGAGTTCTATTTACTTTTTTGAAAATGATTGTTATTCAATTTTTTCAACAATTACATCTTGTATTTAAATTACCTAATTGAAGAAAACTTGCTGATGAAATTACTTGATGAAGTTTTTGATGAAGTTAAAGCTGAATGTAATAATCAAATTTCAAAAGCTAAATCACTTACAATGATTTCAGATAGTTGGTTTAATATAAATAGAGAATTAGTTCAAAATTTTATTATTTGTACTTCAAAACCATTATTTTTTGATGCAATTTATTCTAGTGAAGAAAGTCATACAGCTGAATGGATTGTAAATCAAATTATACAACAAATGAATATTATTTATATTAATAAATTTTTAGCAGTAATTACAGATATTACAAATATAATGAAAGCAACTTGGCAAATTATTGAAGAAAATCATCCAAATATTATTTGTCTTGGATGTAATTCTCATGTAATTAATCTTTTAATTAGTATTTTAAAATTTGATCAAATCAAATTTGTTATTGAAAATGCAAAAAAATTGGTTAATTATTTTAAGACATATATACAAGTAGCAACCAAATTAAAACATATTCAAAGAGAAAATTATAATAAAGAAATTGCATTAGTTTTACCAACACTTACATGATAGAATACACATCTTGCTTACATTTAATTACTTCAAAAATCAAAAAAGCACTTGAACAAGCATTAATGAATTTAATTATTCATGAAAAAATGGATTTTACTTTAAAAAATTATATATTATCAGATAGATTTTGGAAAGAATTAAATATAACAATAAAAATTATGGAACCAATTATTGTAATATTAAAGTTATTTGAATCAGATACTTTAACTTTATCAACAGTTTATTCAAATTTTAAAAAATTAATGAATCAAATGAATCAAATATATTGTGAATTTTCTGATAAACTCAAAGAACTTGTTATAAAGCAATAGAAATATATATATCATTCAGCTATGTTTGTGGCTTATATGTTAGATCCACAATTTTTAGAAGAAAGTAATAATGGAATTAGATCTACAGGTTATGCAGAATTTACAAAATATACAAGTGAAAAATTTAATGAAGAAGAATTTGTAAATTTATTTATTGAATTGGTTAATCTTCATAATAAACACTCTTCTTATGATAATGAAATTAATGAAATTATTTGGAAATCTGCTAATTTTCTTAATTTATCTATATAGTGACAATTATGGCAAACTAGTCTACTTCAACAATTAGCTATTAAAATTCTTTCAATTTCTATATCATCTGCAGTTGCAGAAAGAAAATTTTCTATATTTGATTTCATTCATAATAAAATTCATAATAGATTATAAAATATATGTGTTAAAAAATTAGTTTATATTTATGGAAATCTTCAGATTTATAAAGGACCTTTAAAAAGTACAAAAAAAAAAATTTAGCATTAGTAATTAGTGATAATAATGAAAGTAAAGAAAATAATAATGTAAGTGATTCTGATAAAAGTAATCATAGGTTTGAATATAATGTATTAAATTTAGATGAAGAATAAATATAAATATATTCAATAAAATTTTTTTTTCAAAATTTTATAAAAAAATATATATATGTTAATTAACGATTAATTAACCAAATCATAAATAACCATTATTTTACCATTCCTAGTCACATTATATTTTCATGTAACATTTATCTTAGGTTTATTTTTACATTTTGTACACTTTTAAAAATTAAAAAGAACAAAAAAATTTCTATATTTTCATGAACTTTTAAATATTAAAAAATAGAAAATATTCTGTACTATAAAACATTAAAGAATAAAACAAAATTTTTTAACAATAAATCATAATGAAATTACTTTAATATTTTAATATAACAATTGTAAAAAGTAACTGTTTAACTTTAGAAATACAAAGCTTTATTAAAATAAAAATTTATTTGAATTTTATATGCTAAAAAAAATCAATGTTAGAATTAATAATTATATTTTATTATTAAATGCTATATTAATAGTAAAAAAAAACATGCTTTGATATTATCATAAAAAAATAATTTCTCCACAACTATTCAAGATGAACTCACAAAAATTATTGTGCAAGTATTTTCATACTACTAAACAACTTTACTTAGGCTTCTTTTATTTGTTTACTTTGACTAAAATGTTCAAATTACGTTTTAAAAATAAAAAATAAAACGTGTTTTAATAATATTATAAAAAAATCAATAACTCCACAACTATTAAAGTTAAACTCGTAAATATTAATATAAAAATAGTTCCATACCTGCTGAACAACTTTACTTAAGATCCCTTTGCTTGTTTTCTTTAACCAAAGTATTAAAATTACACCTGAAAGTAAAATTAAAATGTTTTTTAATATTATTATAAAAATAAATCATAACTTCACAATCTTCTAAGTTAGACCTGCAAATATTAATCTGCAAATATCTCTATACCTGCTGAATAATTTTACTTATGCATGTTTTGCTTATTTAGTTTGACCAAAATGCTGAACTTACATTATGAAATTTCTATACAATATGAAAAATGTGTTTATTATAAAATTACTTATGAAAATGACACAATTTTATAATAATATTTTATATCTGAAGTCCAGAACTGTTGTTAAAGTTTATTAATTAAAAAAACTTTTAAAAATATATAATAAAAGTTTTTTTAATTAATATAAAACTTTAACAGCAGTTCAAGACTTCAAGTGTAGATAGAATATCATTATAAAATTGTGTTATTTTTATAAGTAATTTTATAACAAACACATTTTTCATATTGTATAGAATTTCACAATGTAAGTTCAGCATTTTGGTCAAACTAAATAAGTAAAACATGTATAAGTAAAGTTATTTAACGGATATGAAAATATTTGCAGATTAATATTTGCAAGTCTAATTTAAAAGGTTGTGAAATTATGATTTTTTTTGTAATAATATTAAAACGTGTTTTAATTTTTACTTTCAGATAAGTAAAGTTGTTCAGCAGGTATAGAACTATTTTCATATTAATTTTCGCGAGTTTAGCTTTAATAGTTGTAAAGTTATTGATTTTTTTGTAATATTATTAAAACATGTTTTATTTATTATTTTCAAGATGTAATTTGAACATTTAGGATAAGTGCTAAGAAAAGGACCAAATCAACAAAAAAATTTTTTTGAAATAACATATGATCTGAATCAAATGACCAAATCTACATTTATTTTACTTAGGAACTTTTCTTTTAAAAAAATAGATTTAGTTTATTTTTCCAGTACTTACCCTATTTTGGTCAAAGAAAACAAATAAAGAAGTCTAAGTAAAGTTGTTTAGCAATGAAAATACTTGTATAATAGTTTATCTTGAATGGTTGTGAAGTTATTGATTTTTTTGTGATAATACAAAACGTGTTTTTTTACTGTAAATATAGCATTTAATAATAAAATATAATTATTAATTCTAATATTGATTTTTGTTTAGCATATAAAATTCAAATAAATTTTTATTTTAATAAAGCTTTGTATTTTTATTTTTACAATTGTTATATTAAATATTAAAGTAATTTCATGATTTATTGTTAAAAAATCTTTATTTATTCTTTAATGTTTTAGAGTGCATAAAAATAAGAATATTTTCTATTTTTTAATATTTAAAGTCTGCAAAAATATAGAAATTTTTTTGTTCTTTTTAATTTTTAAAAGTGTGCGAAATGCAAAAATAGATGAAATATTTTCTAAGATAAATATTACATAAAAATATAATGTGACTGATGTGAATCATTTTTAAAACAATTATATTTAAGGGAAGAAAAAGTCTAGGATATTATCCTAAACCCGAGGTCTAGGATATGAGTACTCAATGATATACATATAAACTGTACAATACAATCAGCTGAACTGTACTGTATAAAAGTAATTGTAATCAACCATATTTTCATTATATACTTTTTTGATTTTGTATAATTATTGTACAATGAAATATAATTAGTTGTAATTATTTTCATATAGTATAGTTTAGCTTATAGTTTATCTACCAATCTGATACAAATCAATATAGCATTTTAATCAATCATTTTTTTTTTTACATTTCAAAAAATGACTTTTGAAAAAATCGAACTGGCAAAAGTTAAGAGGAGTGGTTCAAGAAGGTAGAAGAAAAATTGGAGAAATTTGAGGAAAGAAAAAACAGGAGAAGTTAGACAGGTTGATAGAGAAGTTAGATGAAAAAGATTAGAGGAATTCTAAACAAGAAGAAAGGTAGAAAGCTTAAATAGTTGAGTTGAAGAAAGAAAAGGAAGATTTGATAAAGGCTAAAAAAGATTAGGAAAACAGATAATATATCTACAAAGACAGTTAATTAAATTTGATAAAGAGAAAGGTAATGAAACATAAATTATTGTATACTATAAATTGTTATATAATGAGTGTAAAACTTTTTTTTTGTCTATACTGCGTCAAACTAATACTTACTTGTTATATTCTTTCCTGCTTTTTATTGTCAAATATCATTCAAAAATAAATTCACGTTATTGTAGATCAGGATAAAGAAAAAGGTAAATATCACGATTTTTAAAAACTACAACAATTCATTTTAATTGGTACAAAAGGATATAATTAACTAACATTACCTTTGGTTTTTATTCACAATATATTATTTTGTAGCTCCTCAGAAAATAATTCAATTCTGACATGACATTCATAATACAAAAATCTTCTTTTTCCTACCAGCCAGTTGTAATGAAAATGATTTAAATTTGGAACCATTTTTTCGATTTATGACTTTTAAAATAATCATATCATTTTGAATAATAACGTAATGATAAACTCAAAAGGCCAATTAATTTATAATAATAGTGATTGTGTGATGAAAGACACAAATGAATTTTTATCATCATACCCTTTTATAAATTCTACAGAAGGAAAAGACAATAGAGAAATGGAAGAGCTACCATTCGAATGAAGAGGAATGCTTTGTTTGCAAGAGACTATATTTTGTATTGTTCTATTAGTTATATCAAAGATTATGATACGAAAATTATATTTACAGATGATTAAGAAACTTAAAAGTAATATCAAAACAGGTTATGCGATAATTGGTACACCTGGTATAGGTAAAACATTTTTTAGATTATATTTTCTATCCTCAATCTAAAATTATCTAGGAAATATATAACAAAATTTAATATTCATTTTTACCAAATTTACATATGGAAAGAGGTCTACAGAGGCAAAATGATGATTTCCTTCAAACCATAGATGATGAAAATGCTTTCTATTTTACTGATTTAAGAACTCCTATTAGTTATATTTCTGCATACACACTTTTGTTTTCATTTCTGAAAAAAGAGAGATGGTGTTATCTTATAATACTAACGACTGAAAATTAGTATTAACACAAGATTAATAAAGGATTTAGCTTTAAGACTTTACAATGTGAGATTTATGGAGAGCTTCTGAAGGTTTATCGATCAAATGTATTGTTAGAGACAAAGTATAATTTATGGGTTAAGTAATTTAGAATTTTATTAAAAAAAAGAATTATTATAAATGTATTTATTTGCATACAAGTATTTTAGTAATTATCTTGTTAACGATAAAACTAAGTAAATTCTCTGCTTAAAAGTTTCTATGTTATTAAAGTTCTAAAGCTACTCTATTTATAAAATAAATAATAATAATAAAAAATATAAATAAAAATAAGAAATGTAATATTTGACATATATTACATATATGACAAATTTGGTCAATCTGGCAGATCTGCCAGTTTTGGTTGATTGGATAGATTTGAGGATCTGCCAATTTTAGCTGATTGGATGGATTTTGTGACAAGGTAAAAATCATGTGATCTATAAGATAACTTTTTAGTTTATTACAATGGAATGAATTTATTAAAAAAGATGGTGTTTCTCTTTTTTATGCACCAATTTGGATATCTGATGAGATATGGATACTATGGAAAAAGCAATGGAAAAATATAATAATAGCTGATCATGTTCAGGAATTGATGAACAAGTGGGATTCAATATCACGATTAATTTTAAATAAAAGTAATGATGAACTAAATATTGAGGAATTGACTTTTAAATGTAACATAAAATCTCTTATCAAAACATTAAATGGAAGAGGATTACAACATGATAATTTTAATAACAAAATAATCCATATTCATTCAAAACCAGATTTTAAAAATAAAGTTTTAAAATTTGTTTTTGAACAAATAGCTAAAAAACTATATCACAAACATGCTCTCGTAAACTGGATGGAAATTATTCATCTCATTGAAGAAGGTGCTTAATTTTCAGATACCAGTTTAGTATATAGCAAATAGTTTGAAGAATTAGCTCATGAGTTATTATAAAAAGGTGGTCAGTTTTTGGTATAACGTTTAAAAGATTCAAAGTTAAAGACAGAACTTTTAAATTTAAATGTTAACAAATTAAAAATATTTCATGATGATCTTCATTTAGTGTTCCGCACGGATCGGATCGGATCGGATTTGGGCAAAATCCGATTTGATCCGAATCCGAAAAATCCGAATCC
>CAMKVN010003404.1:0-10593 GCA_946474995.1 Funneliformis geosporum
TCAACAAATTACATCTTAAAAAGTATTTAACTAATAATTTATATCATATGATATATATCACATGACCTAAAAATAGACTGCCTCAAATTTAAAGCTAGTTTTTTGTTTATTTTGATTTTTTAATTTTATTCAAAAAATTTTTTTAGTCTCAGAGCCCCATTTTCCTAGCAAACCTCCCATATCTAAAACCTAAACCTCGTATTAAATTTAAATTTTGACAAAGATCTATTTTAAAATCAAAGATAAGAATGTTAAACAGATCCAAATGATTGTGAACAAATTTAGAAATTACATATTATAGAAAAGTCTAATTGCTAGTAACTCTTGGTAAAAAATTGTTATAATAAATTTTATGAATTAAAATATATTTTTAATAAATATATTATCATTAGAAAGTAAAATATAAAGCTAGTAAAATAAAATCTTCTCTAGAACTGACAAATTTATTGGGATTTTTTAGGACTGTTTAGGACTGTTTAATATTCTTAGTTCTAGATATGTTAATAATTTTTTTTTTAAATTTAAAAAAGTAAAAAAATCAGTAAAATACTTACCCTTTTCCTTTCTATAGTACTAGAAGTCTTGGATCAATCGATAAATTGGAATAGCACTATAAGCACAACGTTTATTAAATCATAATACACATTATTATTTTACATTTTAATATACCGTACATATGACTACAGCTTGGACCAAACCACTGAACAACACCGAAATGGAAAATTTCGTTTTCGTATAAAACAATAATTTTAATGCAAACCTTATTGTATTTATTTAATATTTCTGATATTATATAATATTGCAAAATATTTAAAAATTTTATGATTTTTTTTTTTAAAAAAAAAATCGAGGATACTTTTGTTTAATCAATCGAAGTTCATTGACTTAAAAATTCTAATTAAAACGCAAGTTGCATAAAAATTTTGAACATACAGATTTTACTTATTGTTATTAGTAAAAAAAAAAGTTGGATGAGAAGAAATGTTTGCCGTTAATTTTTAAGTTGCCCGGTCACTTTGATACACTACCTTATACAAATTTGATATTGTAATATTCTAGGTTAACAGAATCCGTTGTCATTTCAGGACTTCGACTGATACTAACTATTATGATTAGAGTAAATGTAGTGTCGATCAGCATAATAACATTTAAATGATTACTAATGTTACAGAATTTACGGAATCAGTATGTATGCATATCATTTCTGGGAATTATTATCATTCAAATCCTAGAAAGTCCTACTGGATTTCATAATGTAACCATTTTTTGTTTATGTCCGTCGCTAGTTTTGCTGAATTGACTTTTCTCGACTAAAAGTGGTAAATTCTTTCCTATAAGATATAATTTGTTCACATATTCATTCATTACTTTTGATTTGTTATATTTCAAAATTTGTCTAGCGAAAATAAATCCTGTCATATAAGCATCAAAATGTGCCGAATGATATGTATCAAATTGATCTGGTTTTGTTGAAGGTAAAAGAGTTGGTGGTTCTGAGGCTGATACATGTTCCGTTGATTGGCAAATTTCTCTTGTTGTTTGAGGTTGACTTTGATTTAATTTACGTTTTTTCCGTTTCTTTCCAGCCTCTTTTGCTTGTTCATCTAATATAAAGTCTAAATCATGTGAATTGCCACATCTCATTCTTAGTTTACAAAATCCATGAAGCTAAATAATTAACGTAATATTAATAAGTTGCATAAATGGTATACCAATAATCTAAATAGATAATTTTTTTTTATTCCTTACAGCATATTGTTCACAATAACTTTTTTCTCTCGTTAGTTTCTCCAAAGAATTAATTTTAGAAATTTCGAAATGATTTGATTGCAAAAACTGGTCATTGTGATTGTTCTTGACGCAATTCAGAATTCGTAAGAATAAATATTCTTTGCTGTCAGAAAATTTATTATCAACTTGCTCCCTTTCATATCTAAAAAGTTAATTGATAATTAATAATTATGATATAATTTTTTGATATAAATAAATACCATAAATAGACAAACTTACTTGCGAAATAAATATGCTAAAAAACTGCTTTTTTCCCTTGTAACAAAGTCTGCGATATATTTTGTATCTACAATACCTCCTGAAAACATTTCGGATAAATCTGCTACAAAACTATTCAATTTATCAGGTAAATCTGCATAAAAGGAATAATAAAGATATATCAAATCGAGGAATCCATTATGCACAACAATCGGTACATTTCTGGTTATAATGTATGAGAATAAAGATCGCATAATAGAATTTGGATCGTTGGAATTGGAATTTGACTAAAAGACGAATAATTTTTATTAGTTTTATTAAATTACTTTCAAAATAAGGTTTATGTAAGAACCTTATCACATCCTGGAGTGTATGGGATCCCTTTACGAATTTGTTTGTTGAAATCAAATCCACTATCAGATAAAAACTGTAAGCTTTGCGGACTTATTATATGATCTACCTAAAAGGAAAATGATTTGTTTAATAATATAATAATATATAATAAATCACAGAAAATTATTAAATTATTTACTTGGCTTAACAAATTAAAATTGAAGTTGTACACGTTATATTGCTTTTCCAAGGATTCAGAACCTCCTTGTATATTGCTTTTGGCCTCTTCAAATACCGTAAGACCAAATGCGACTAAAGCATGTGTTTTAACAACTTTACATAAATTAACATAACGTTCTTCAATATTACTATATTATTAAAGAAGTATAATACTTCCAAAATTAATAAAATTTTAATAGTTATACAAACAAAACAAAAAAAAAAGGCATTCTAGATAAAAAGGTTTAAACACTTACGAAGCTCTGGTGTTAACTTCTTTTCCGCCTAAACCAGTAAACTCGGTATCCAAAGCTATGAAACTAGCACAATTTAAAGTTTGTTTAATAACGTGCTGGAGGGAAGTCACATTTTCTTTTGTTATATCCTAAACCATAAAAAAACAACACACATATATATAAATTCTGATTTATTCGAGATTTTTGAAAGACACATAACTTACAACGAAAGGTGGAGGTTTTGGTGGCATTTTTGAGTAGAAACAAAAATAATGAAATTTAATATTTATAATATTTGGGATACATCAGTAAAATAGATAAAAGCTGACCAATAAAATTGAAACAAAATTTACTGCGGAATATGAACTAGATTTGTGGTTGTAAAATGTATTTATTTCATGAAAAATTGAGATTATATTGCAATAATATTTATATTCGCGCTCATTAAAATAAAAAAGTTTGGTCTACATAATTTTTTGTGTAAATATATAATTTTATTGACGAAATTCTTTAAGCTTCTTCTGATACCGTGAGACATGCTTGAGCTATACGATCAAGATCACGTCGCCCATCTTGAGTGATTCTACGTCCACTAAAATGATTAAAATTATTAAATTATTTCAAATTAGTTCATTCTTAAATTAATTTAATCAATTAACAAGTAAATAAGGCTCACCCTTTTTTAGGGTCTTTCTCCAAAACATTGATCTTTTCTAAGGCTTGGAGAACTTTACGAGCAACGGATCCAGATGATTTGGAATGATGGGAGGGACGAGTTCCTCTCCTTTTGCGACCACCGTGGATTTTTTTCAATGCACCGATTCCGACTCCATTACGAAGGTAAACGTGCCTTGCAACAGCGGCTAAAGGTCAAATTATGAAAAATAAAAAAAAATATATATTTTTTTTAAATTAAGATTTAGGATCATCGTTCTTTAACAAAAAGAATTACATACCAGCTCTGACATAAAACCAATCTGGATCATAGGGTGCTAATTCTTTATATGGTCCAGTTTTTACAAGGTCGACCCATTTTGGTACTTCTAATTTACCAGTACGCTTCAAATAAGCAGCATAGGCTTTAACGAAGTCATGAGGGTTAACGTCCTTTACAGTTACACCACCTGCCATCTATTACTAGCCCCCAAAAAATACAAAAAGTCTGTTATTATGATAAAACGACATCATTATCATATTTCATAAAAACGCACCTTTTCTTTTAAAGGTGGATTGATAAAAAGAGAAGGTTAGAAAAATTAAAGCTTTTTGAATTTTTATATGGATCATCACGAGATGAAAAAATTTTTTGATTAAATCATGTGATACAACTTCATTGCTGCGGAAATAAAACACTCATTGGTAAATGCTATTAAATAATTGTCTAAACACAAATATTTTTAATTTGATCTCTAAACATTGATTTTTATTAATTTATTAAAGAAAATATGATAATTTATTCATCAAATGGGTATTCAAACGGTTCTGGAGGCGAAGCTTCTTCTTCTTCAGAGACTTCGGTTGCTATAAAAAAGAGATAATCAATACATATTCAACCAACTATATTTCGAAATTCATTCAACTTACCAACAGGTGCGCTTGGTAAAATTAGTTCTTCTGATTCGTCAGGTGAATTATCTATCATCATCAAAATCCCGCCAACAATACCCTATAAATTACAAAAATTTTTAGTTGACGGTAACAATTAATTAATAATTACTAAATAACAATGACATACTTGTTTCACAGGAACGTAACGTGATTTGTCTTTAAATGTAATGTATTGCAACTGTTCTGGCAAAACGCGTGCCATGTTTTCAAGGATTTCGAATGATTCTTCTTTTTTCTTTTTGCCTTTCTTATCCTCCTAAAAATAATAATTTGTAAATAAAGAAATCATGAAGTGAAATCGATTATAATTCGCAAACCAGTCAAACCTTTTCTTCCTCCTTTTTGATATTTTCTGCAATTTCCCTTCTTTCATCCTATTGTATGATCATTTAACGTTATTCATGTAATACATAAAAACATTAGGTTTACGATTTTTTTTTAAAACTGTGTATATACCATATCCATAGCATCCACATCTATTCCTTTATCTTTATCGGATTTTTTGGCCCTTGCCTTCGCTTTCGCAGTAGTGGAAAGTACAGCAGTCGCTACCTTTAAACAGATTAAATGGTATTAATATATATTGATATTGTAAATGAAGCTAAAATGACAAAAATAATACCTTTTCTACGACACTTGTAGTTGGTGGTTTTGTAGTGGCAGGATATGCAAAAAGCGATGGTTTTGCATTGGATTTAAATTCAAACTTTGGAATCTTTACAATTTAAAACGTAAATAATTTAGTAATGTAATCTATAAAACTACATAAATTTAATGACGTTTAATTACCTTCAAATCTTTATTTAAACCAATAATAGCAGTAGGAGTAAAGGCTAAACTTAAGAAATGAGTTAATGGGAACCAATACCAAAATTGCGTGAAAACAGCCGTTCCTACAATAGCTGGCATATTTAAATGACCGGATTTTGACTGCAGAGAAATCGTTACATTACGACCACCTATTTCAATAAAGTATAAATGTTAAAAAATTTTTCATAATCGCAATGATATAAGATTGAAATCAAAATAAATACCTGCATCAATAATTCCTTGGCCAAGAACCGCCCCAAATTTTGCCATTGCATCTTCATGTTTATCATTTATGATTTTTTCATATAATTTACGGGTTGGTGATACCTTTTCGATAATTTAACGTAAATAAGTATTTTTACTATAATAATTCGAGAGTATTAAATCATTTAATTCCAACCTTAGGATTGATAGAATCATTTTGTTGTATTAAAATCATTGCTAAAGAGATAAAGGCACCCTGCCGAACATAATCAACAGGATCTTTTGTCATTGGCTCCAAGAGTTCAATTGCTTCCTATTAAATTGGATTACAACCTTATTTACAAATAAAGTATGAAAGTATTGAACATGTCGTGATATAAAGAAAGTGAAAAGACAAACCATTAAACCAGTTCCAGCACATGAAATTCCCAATGCTAATGTGGCACCATATCTTACATTAGGGTTATAACTCTCCGATAATAATTGAACAATTCGGGGAACTTGTTTTGGTGTTCTAAATAAAATAAATCCGAGTGCCGTGACAGCAGCACGACGCACATCATCATTGACATCACTTACAGCAACATGTAACAATCGGCGAATGGCTTTGTTATTTCCAGTGCCGCAATAAGCCATTGCAACCGTATAGATACCACCATATCGTAAAATTGGATCCTAAGAAAAAAATTTTTTTTATTACTGACATGATAAAAGTAAAATAGCGGTTGTAAAAGTTTTACTTACTTTATCTAGAGTGAGTAACTCAACCAAAACATCTGCAGCTTCCTCTTTACCATACATGATAAGCGAAATTCCAATCGCCAAACCTCTAATAATTTTTTCGTGTTGAGTATCATGAGCGTACTGCAACATTTCATCGATAGCTTTTCTGGAAGCAGTTCCAAGCATAACAAGTCCCATAGCCAAACCAGCAGCTTCCCCTGCAACGGCACTATCACTGAAAAGAACAACCTTAAGTTCCTCATAAATGGCTTATTAAAATATTATTATCAGGTTGGGTTAATAATTATTGTTTTTATCAAAAATATTTTAATCAAACAAGAATATATACCATCATTGCCCGTTGCCATTCCTGCGGCCGCAAGCCCTAAACACGCTCCATGTTGTAGGACTTCGGTTTGGGTATTTTTTAGAGAATTTCTCAAATAATCAAGTACGCCAGCACCATGATTTGCGTGAATTAGTCCAAGAGCAAACAAAGAGCCACCTTCCGAATAGGAACTACCACTTACTCCGTCTTGGGGCAAATAAGGATGTAGTAAAGAAAGGCCTTGAGAAAGGTGCCCCTATTATAAATATTACAACCAAAATAATTTATAATGGTTTTTTAATAAAAATTATTGTTCATAATAATATTCACGAATTTACCTTGTGTATTACACCCAAGGCAGCTGTTGCACTAAATTTGGACCAATTAGTAGCACGTGAGAGCCACTCCAAATTCTGACGAAGAAATTCGTCGCTTGTTGTACCGGCGTGCATAAATGCATTTGCGAACGTGACTGCTGAATGATATACCGAATTTCGGGACTCAAGTGCACTCTATTATAAATGTAAAAATATTAATAAGACACCAAAAAGCAAACAAAGATAAAGGATATTAAATAAATACTTTTGTATTTTTAAGTATGAGCAAATCTGTATGATTATTTCGATATAAAAATTCCAGGTGTAATTTGATTGACTCCTCCCCTGAAAGTATACGTCTAATTTTCACGTATTTCTCATCGGTTGGACTTATAGACTAACAAATTACCAATTTCAATTATTCTTTTAGAAAAGTATCTATATTCTGATTAAAAAAAATAATTCAAAGATAGACCATTGTAATATAATTACATATTCCTGATCATCAGTTTCCATTGCCTCAATGTCAGATTTTTCATGAATGCTAGTATTGGCGGCTGGTAATTCTGAAACAACTTTTTGGAGAAATTCTTGAGTAGCATTATCTTCGAGGTCAAAAGCGATTTGATACGCCATCAACAAGTAATTCTATATTATTAAGAAACATATTGAATTATCTAAGAGAATTACTATAAAAATTTTGTTATGTTCAAATCATAATACCTCATCTCCTTTTGTAATAAGATCTTTTAACAACTTAGCTGCCTCAATGGGATTATTTAGATGAACAAAACATTGGCTGATAGAAACATAATCAGGATTCTCAAGATTTTGGTATAATTTCACTAATAAACGTAAAACCTTAAAATCAAAGAATTTTTTAATTATTTATATCTAATGACATGGAAATCTGAAAAATGGGTTATAATTATGTATTGATAATACCTCATTCCTAAAATCTAAATTCAATACTAATGTCATGCTCACTTCCAATACGTAAGCCAAGAGCTCTGGAGCAGGACCTCGGGATATTGCTTGTTCGATAATATCTGAACGACGAGCCTCTAAAGCAATTCCAATTGCCTGAATTACCGTAACCACAAAAAAGTAATTAATAGGAAAATACAACAATATTAAAAAATTAAAAAAATTAATGTAAGGCATTAAAATAACATATAAATACTTGTTCAAATTCACCATCATCATAACATCTTTGAAACATACGCTCAACTACTTCTTGTAAACGTGGATCGATTTGGACATCGCTTGTAGGGTCTTCATATTTTTTCACGCGTAAAGAAATATACTTGTCTATACATTTGGCTAAAAGTTCAAGTTAATTTAGTGTACTATTTCGTTTCAATATATTCGGATGTCGATACAATTGATTGATTTGGTCATTAATTCAAAATTTCAAAATATCGATTAGAAATATTTAACATTACATATAATAGTCTCAACGTATTCTGATTTACAAGACGCGTCAAATAACTCTCCTGCTCCTAATGCAAACGACAATGAATCATCAAATTCTCCGAGGTGATAATAAACCTAGAATTAATTTTATAACTTAAAAATATCGTCTAATTATTTATAAAAACACGAAAAATACACCACAAACTACTCACTTTAGATGCCACAAGAGCAGATAATTGTCTTTGAGGAAAATATTCATCCTCATAAAGAATTTCACTAATTTAAAATAAAAGAGATTTAGTATATGAAATATATTGTTTCTCTTACGTTTACTCATACTTCGGATTAAAGATGCATCAACGAGAACAAACAGCGTGAAGCATATATTATCATGCAAAACACTCATAAGTATACGCTTGAAACCATAAATGGTTTCAGAAGACCCTTACATTTTAGAGACTGCGTCAGAAATTTCGGCCCAGAATTGATCAACAAGAGGATTTAACTTTTGAAGTGCGTAAATTTTAAGTTCTTCTTCTGATTCGTCAAGTAATGCAATTAGTCCACCTTTTTGAATTCAAGTATTAAAAAATAATAAAATAATTGAAATTCAACAAAAATATTTAACAAAGGTTCGACATAGATTCGTTTTAGCGACTTTACTATACCTGCAGAAGTTAATCCAACCATCACGATCTAAGACACGATATATTAGATATGTTGTCGAAACAAAAAAAAAATAGTCCGAATTTTTATATAAAGGAATTGTTACACGAGTTGCGTAATGAATCAAATGAATATCAGTTATAAAATCTAAATTTATTTTTAAATTTTAATTTAAATATATTTTTTATAGTAAAGTTTTTTAATATAGTTTCATTTTACTGTAAAAAAAAAAATATATTAAAATATTTGTATCCATTATTTCTATTTTATGTTTTTCAGGATATTTATGAAAAGGATCATAGGATATCTTCACAAAAAAAATTTCAAAATACAATTTGTATATACAATCATTTCTATTACATTTAAATATTTCAGAACTCAGCTAAATATGATTTTTTTTTAGTTAAATAAGTCAGATTTAATATTATTTCAAAATTTTTTTTAGAATTTCCACCCTTTTTATTGCAAAGCTCTATATTATCAACAAATTTTAACACTTATTAATGAATTAAAATTCATACATTATTATATTAAAATTTATTTTTTTGCAATTTTTTTTAAACAATAAGATCAAACTTATAAAGTAAAATTTTAATTTTTTTTAAGTTTTCTTTCTTTCTACTATAAAACTTTCATATTTTTATTTTTTCAGATAATGGTAAGAACTTTAATTAATAATTTAATAGAATTTATTAAAGAATATATTAAAGAAATGTTTTCTTTTTTTGCTTTAATCTATACTGTTTAAAATCAAAAAAATCAAACACATGATAAATCATCTATCAATTATTTGACAAATCATCAATCAATTATAATCAAACTGTCAAATTTATTGATGATTTGTATATTTATAACTGATTTTATAAATTATAAATTTAGGAAAAATTAATATTACTAAGTAATGGGAACCGTTAGAGCATCTGAAGTGTTTAAAACTTATATGATCTGCAGTAATATAACTCTAATCAAAATAATCTATAAGTCACAAATACCGTTATTTGATTAGCATTTAGATAAAATTGATAGAAAAAAATTATTTTGTGAATTTAACGAAGGTTGTATTAGAATTAAAAAAGTATTTTATTTTCATCTTGTTATCTGATCATTATCTGTTCCAATTTGCAGTATCATAGAAATTAAACATCTCTTGTAGTCTCTTATAAGTCTTGATATGCTAAAGTCTTTCAAATGAAAATGGTCTAAAAAGAATATTTTGGAGAGGCATAAACCCTTGAAATTATCACGAATGAAAGTCTGACAGCAAACTCTTTTTTCCCAAGTTCTATAACAGCCTTTTGCAAAGTTAGCTATTAACTTTTATGAACTGTTATAGTCCAAGTAAGTCAAATTAGAACTTGCAATCATGAGCAAGTTTCTTTCTTTCCTTCTCAGGTGTGTCTCATTGGAGAAACAAAAACAAGTCTTTTACCTTTTGCAATTACAATAGTTAGTCTGTAATAGTTTTCAAATTTTATCAGAACAATAATAGGAAACAAAAGAAAAACTGGTTTTCTTCAAATACAATTTTTTGAACAATGTCAACTGAACTATTAATCAGATCAGATTCCGTTCATAAATTTGTTCTGAGCATAACCCTTACATCCCTTGCCAATAATAATTAAAGCTCGAGTCCTTTTACCGTATCTGAATCAGCCTTATATGTTTCGCTACCACTAGTGATACCTGACTAAACTCTTTTTTGAAAAATTGTAATTTCGTTAAAAGTTTCGTCTCTTTAATATTT
>CAMKVN010003405.1:0-10592 GCA_946474995.1 Funneliformis geosporum
AAGATAAAACTTATTATAATATATTATATATTTATATAATTAATTTAAAAAAAAATTTTTTAAAAATATTAATTATTTATAAAAGTAAATCAAAAAAGGTTTATAGTAAATAAGCAAGCAAATTTACCTGTAAAACCTTACAATCTAAGGGATAAGTTTGCTTTTTTTGAAACTAAAGTTAAAATTAACCTTTTTTATAATAAAAAGAATTAACTAAGAAAAGTAATCTGCCTAACAAACAAACAAAAAAGACTAGAATCACGAATCTGTTACAATCAGATAGTGAAGAAGAAATAGGTAAATATATTAAATATATATGATTTGTGTCTTTAATCTATATAAAATATTATTTTGTAATAATTAGATACTTATCACAATAAAATAACGAAAGCCAATAAAAGACAAAGAAATGATGAAATTTATGAAGACTTTAATGATGGGAGGAAATTGCCAAATATTTCAACAAGAAATCAAGTAATTATCATTGAAATTTTTCACTGGCTTTAATCTCATTATTAAATTACTTATAGTTTTAAATGATTTAATTGTTTTATTAGGGAAACCTTAAGCATTTAAGGATATAATAAATGCTTTGGAGATTTGTCAGTGGCTAGTAAAAAGACCAAAGATACTAACAATGATATACTAGATGTATAACATGTCAGATATACTATTGGAATCTCCTTTCCTAAATGAAACTTCTAATATTATGAACTCTAAGATTATGCCAGACAAAGAAAAATCAAATGTTTGACTTTGGGGTAAAGAAATTAAATGTCTTTTTCTTAGATGTAGAGAGCCATCAGATGAAGCTATCTAAGATTTTGTAAAGGAAATATTTAACTATGACCTTTTCAATAATAATGCTGAAGAGGTCATCAGTCATTTTAAATGAACTCTAGCAGATTTTCACAGTAAATTTAATAAGAAAATTGAAGGAAAGGTCTAAGAATTAAAGGACAAAAGATTAAAGAAAGGACTTGAAATAGCCACAATAACAAGATTGAAAGTCAACGAATTCATCTCTCAGATAGTCATTGAGCAAATACTATATAGATATTTAAAGAATACTAACAGAAAAATGCTTAGAAATTGTGAAATAATGGAGCAGCTTATATTATTTATCAAGGAGGCATTTAAACTGCATTATACAGTATACAATGTCAAGACCATTAAGAAACTTAATAATATTACGATAGATTTTAAAGTACCGAGTAGATCTGGTAATAATATTACTTTAAAACTTTCATTGTAATACAGAAGGAAAATGGATATTAGACTAAAAAAATCTCTTAAGTTTTTTTTATGTTTCTTATTCAGGCAAACATCATTAAAAATTTTTAAATTGCATTCTATTAGACATTAGAAATTTTACTTATTCATTATTATCTATGCTTCGTGATTTTATTACGTTAAACAATTAAGGCTCTTGATTTAATGTAACAAGAAGATTTACTGCGTCAAATGAACATTTACTTTTTAATGTAACAAGAACATTTTACTGTGGCAAATGATAATATGATTTTACAGTAAATAGCAAACTTAATTTTAATAATTCACATGGACAATTAAATTTTATCATTTTTATTCAATAATTTTAACTTTTACATTTTAATTTATTTTTATTGTATTCTATATTCGATAATTTTAACTTATATATTTTATTTTATTTTATTAGATTTTATACTTTTATATTTTTAAATTTTATCAAAAAAAAGAAGAAAAAAGAATTGAAATATTAATTTCATTGCCGATAGGAAGTGACTTTATTTATTCAATTTTAAGTTCTATAATAAAAAAATAAAAAATAGACAAAATAGAAAAAATTAAAGCACTTTATCACGTTTATATAGCTGACGTGAAGTGATTAGGTAGTAACCTACTAACATAAATAAAATAATTACTATAAGCACATAACTATGTGATCACATGATGGTCACATGTTAGCGGCATTGAAATTGCTAAATCAGAGGTTTTAGCAAAGCATTATCTTCTTCACATCGCTGATTATATTATTAATTGTGATCCTTATGGAATTTATTGGCAATATCTAATGAAATGTTTATGTGATAAATTTACTACCATTAATTTATTTAAAACTTTATTTATATCAAAACTTAACTAATAATATTTTATTAGCTAAGTATGAATTATAATTTAAATATAATAAAAATTGGTCAATTAAAATCTTTTTATTCAGTTCAATTTAATATATCAAAAAAAAATGATAAAAGTTTGTAATAATTTAATATAATTAATTTATATTTAAAATAATTATTTATATATTGTTTAAAATATTTAGAAAATTAACTCTAATGGTAAAAAATATGATTGTCTTAGAACAAAAGATGATTATTTAATCAGTTCTTACTGTATTAAAAGAAAAACTGATATTTAAAAAATAATTATTGTGTTGCTGTAAGTTATATATTATTAAATGAATTTATCATTTATTATATTATTAATAATATTTTATTATATAAATTAAGGTACAAATATATTATAATAAAAAATTATATGAACAAATAGAATATTTCTTTATACATAGTTATCTTGATAAAACATATATTCTTGCTTATATACAATGGGCTGAAAATGTTAATATTAATATATATTATGTTAAAACATTTCAAGGATTTGGTAGCTATAATTTTATTAAAGTTCAATACATTGATAAATGTGTTGGATTTATGAGAATTAATAATTATTTTGTTATTTTTGATAAAGAAAATCAGATAAATTGTAATTTTTGTAATTGAATAAAATTATTGAAATTATAAAAATTTTTGATAAATATTATTTACAATAAAATATATATATATTATATAAAAATTATAATAATATATTTTATATATAACAGTTATACAATATTTATATATCTTAAAAAACTATATAAATTCTATATAATAAAGTTTTTTTAAAAAAAAATCTGTATGTTTCTAATATAAATTTTATATGTTTCAATTTTCAAATTTTTTTTTTGTATAATTTTTGTATATTTTGACTTTTAAAAATTTTATATATAAATATTTTCGTAGGAAAATTTGCAATAACTGTACAATAATTATATGATTTCTGTATATACTTGTACAAAAACTGTATGAAAATTGTATTATGCGTTTTCATAGGGTTGATATGTAATAACAAATAAATATTATCTCAACATCAACGCTTTTATACTTATAAATGTTTTAATAAATTAAACTAAACTATTCAATAATAACTAAATTTATCTAAACTAAACTGTATTCGACTGTTAAATATTAAAGATTCTCAGCTATATTTATATAAATGAAATATATATATTTATCAATAAAGTTAATTAAATAAACTAAATATAATAGATAAACCAAATAAAATAAATAAACTAAATAAACTATGTAAATGAGATAAACAATGTCAATATAATTTAGTGATTTACATTAAGAAAATCATTCAAATAATTTTCATGAAAAGTATTATTCTAATTAGATAATATAAAACCATTCATTTGGCTAGAATAATATTAATAAATAATATCTAAATTTCAGATTATTATTAGTTTATAATATAAACTTTCAGATTAATTTGAAAAATAAATTTTTTTCTTTTTTTAACCTTTTTTCTTTTTTCTTTTTTTTTGTAAATATTCTTATCTTAAAAGAATTTTTACTATTTATTTTTTTTTAGAAAAATTCTTATTTTAGAAATAAATTAAATTATTCAGATATGACTTTTTTATTATTTTCTTTTAATTTTAGAAATAAGGTAAGTAAATTAGAAGTGACTGTTTAGGTAGATTTTTCTTTTTTTTCTGGAAAATTCTTTTCTTTTTCTGTTATTTTTTTTTTTTTTTAGAAAAGTTATTAAAGTAAGTAAATTGTTGGTGACTTTTGGATGAAAATTTGCCATTTTTCTTTTTGTTTTCTTTATTTTTTTTAGGAATTCACTATGATAAGTTAATTGAAAGTAATTTTAGATGGAATTTTTGACTTATTTCTTTATTTTACTTTATTTTTTTTATAGCTTTCCTTAAATAAAATATATATTGCAAAATATTTCTTTTTTAAGATATTTGAATTTAACAATTGGTTTTTTTTTTATTTTTAATGTGTGATAGCTTTGCAAAATGAATTTTAAAAATTATAAATTTAATAAATTTAGTTCCGATTTTCTTGGGCTGATTTTAGGGCTGATTTAGGCTGATTTAGGACGAATTGGGTTATTACTGATTAATTCCTATTGGCGCCGAATTGTGCCAATCGGAATTAGACTAAATTTATTACAATTGATTATTAAAGAATATAAAAGCTTGAGATATAACTTCACCTTTATAAAAACAATCTAAATTTTTAAGTAATTATATTATTATTTTTTTATTTTATAAATAAAGAGATTCTTTTATACTGCATTGCAATAAATGTAGATAATAAGTTGGGACGAAGTCCTACTATTCGCAATTTCTAATTAAAATATTTGAAAGTTAAAAATTGATCCGTTCGATATATTTTTATGACTCATCCTAAAAGATTACGGTTGGATACTTGAGAAAAATAAATTAGTGGCACGTAAATTGTAAGTATGTATTGTAATGTAGTGTAATTTTAGCACTAAATAATCGACAAAATAATCGAATAACATGCCACATAATTTTGTAATGCAACAGAGTTGCGCATTATTGGTTGAATAATTCAGATCAATAAAAATGATCAGAATTTTGAAGTTGAATAAAATTTCACCACCTTTCGTTTATTTTTCCAAAACTATCTATAACGGCATCTACTACTTTCATTTGGTTTCTACTCTTCCAATTTTATAGAATTTTACTTCACAGCCGCTCTTGAACTTTTATATATTGAGCCTAAAGTTCATAAAAAAAAAGGTGATCATAATATTTTACTGATAGCTGTAATAAGTAAGGAAAAGCAATTACAGAAATGTAAATAGAGAGGATTAACAAAATTTTCACTTCAAAATAAAATATTCTTGTGCCGCGGATGAGCCACTCACAACATCTTTAATTTATGCTGTTAATGAAAATTTTATTATGAACGTTTCTCGTCTAATATGAGAGGTTCAAATGTTTATTTAGGAAATAATAAATTTGCTTTTCGAAGTATAAAACGGTTCGATAAAGATTGAAATCATTCGTTTATATCTTACCCGAAAATTTCCTATATCTCATTCTTAAATCATGTGAGTTTACGTAAAATTGCATAAAATTTGAGATTTCTTTTGCCTTTGCATAATTTATAAATAATACTTCCACAAACAGATGCATAGCTACATGACTAGAAATCTTATAATAATAAAAACAACTAACTCTGTCTACTTCTTCAAGTGAAATACATTCAGCCCTTTGGTTGATTTGTTTGATCCTAATTGTTCAAGTGGTTATATCTTCTAATTACCGCATAACAGCTTTTAAATAATACTTCACAACTTGTAACTTTCGTACCTTTCGTACCTCTCAGATTAATTCACAGCATATGTATATGTACAAACAATTTATGCATTTGATTATATCATATGCATGGTCGAAATACTTTTCGCCGTAAACTGAGGTTATTCTTGTTCATGTCGTCGATTCTCATCTTACGGATAAACAAATTTTTTCAAATGCTTTTTTTGTGATTCTCCGTATTAAAAAGGATCTAAATGGTTTAAATGATTTACCATAATTTGTTAAATTCATTTTCCGAAGCGTAGCGGAGGGTCCTTGTACTCTGAACTGCCGCGTGATTGACAAATGGCATCAATGATACCAATGATACATACGCGCTCTAAGCGCATTGATCGAACTCCGAATTCCAATATCTTCCGCATTAACAATATTGATTATGCTTTGATTCCATATAATACATAAATTTAAAACTATTTTCATTGAAGAAATGTCGTGTTAAAATAGGGGGTAACACTAAGCTAAAAATTTGAAGGAATATGCAAAACAAAGGAAATGTTATAGTGGCGTCGCTTTATATTGAATCTTTTTTGGTATCTTTATTGATAGATTTCTAAAAATAATTATTTTGTAATGGGTCAATTGACTAAATAGTATCATAATAACACTTTATTAATAGTATCAAAGACAATATTATTATTGAGAAAATGATATGTTGCTTGTATCGGAAGTTTAAAGGCAATGTATTCCGTTAAAAAATTTGTTCGGTATAAATAAATGAGACATTTTTATTTTTCTCGCAAATTTCATCAAACTCATTAACCTGTAATACAAATAATATTACTCTTGAAAAATGAGCGATAATCTAATAATAATCCCTTTTCTTATACCAGAAACATCAAAAGACTCAGAAAAGACAATGAAAAAACGAAAGAGAGAACCAAATATGTTCATCTCATATCGAAAAGAAATGATGGAAAGAAAACCACCTAATATGTCAATGACTAATTATAGCAAACTGGTCTCTTACTGGTGGCGTAAAATTCCAGAAAACGAAAAGGCTGAGAGGAAGAGACAATATCAAATAAATCGAGATCAAAAGCAACAATAAATGGTCGTAATCCATTATAGCTTACCTTTTTTTTTTACATGTTATGTAATCCAATCACGTGAATTCGTCGATCTTTTAATCTTTTTTGTAAATATATGCAATATACGCTTCGGACTCACAAAGGCTCCTGTTTCCTAGATTAATTACTATTAATAAAGTTATAATAAAACTGAATAGCATGAGAATTTCTTTTGTGATAACTTCAAAAATATTGACGTAAAATTCTATATTTAAATATTAGAATTAAATGGCAATAAAAAATTCATGAGTCAATCAGATTATCAAATTTTTCTAATGGAGCAATAATATCAAGAAACAATAAAGCGAATGATTGGTTTAAGAAGTGTTTTCATAACAAAAATCATTTTCCGTTATTTAGGGCTTAAGAGAAATTCATTGTGGATACATATAAAAAAAAATTTTTTTTTGATGATAATTCTCTTGGAAGTTAAGTAGTGCGTCAAATGAATAACTTTTCTTTTTCTCAGACCCTCCTGTAAATATAATATAATAAAAGGAAAGAAAAATTAGAGGAAAATATCGGAAAGAAAAAAAACGAATACTTAATAATAAAATAAAAAAAACACTAATATAAAGTATGGGTGGGGTGTTCAAAGGTTTTAAGAAAGGCATATGAAAAGAGACCAACGCCTCGAAGGAAACTTTCACGCGTAAAACAAAAAATATCCTAAGGTGCTTCTGAATCCAAATACTAAGCCGTTGCTCTTATCTTGATGACACCAGAATATGCTTCTCATTTTAAAGCTAAAACCTTTTACTAACCACATCATTATATAAAAGTAGTTAATAGATACGACCGGATAGATAGAAAATAAAGGGAAGCGAACATTATTCTACCCCTTTAGCATCCGAAAAGGTGAACATTAAGAATCCACTATATACCGCTGAAATACCTACCTATTATAATGATAAAAAAAATAATAATGTAAGATTTAAAATTAAATAATTTATCGAATTGGAAGTCGGATCTTAAGAGTCAATGTATTAAAGGAACGACATTCGTAAAGATAATTTTTTATCAATACGCTATAGAAATAATACTTGTTTATTTAACCGGTAGGTCACAATATTTCGGCAAATATTAGTTGAGCTCTTTGGCTGAAACATCAACTCAAATCTACGACCAAAATGAAAATATTTATTTCATACATTCGTAATATCATAAAGGCTTGTCCTCCATATTTTTGAAAATTACAATTTTTACTTCAACGTTATATCGATTTAAATAAGATATCCGAAAAACAATAAACTAATTAAAGATTTAAACTTTTACCTTATTTTTTATAATAAGCATGTAATAAATTATTTGAAAATTATTTTTTTTTAATAAATCTTTTATTCTAATTTTTTTACTTCAAAAAACTTTTTCTTACAAATTATAATAATGTCTGATATTAGCAATAAAGGTATTGTAACAAAAATACTTATCTTTAATGATGAAGTTAAATCTAATAATTATAATTCTGCAATTCGTTAATTATATTTATATTTCCAAAATTTTAAAAATTTTAATATAGAATTAATTTCGAGTGATGAAGGTAATAAATATAGTGAGAAATATAAGTATTTAACAAATATTATAATCTGTTAATTATGCTCAATCTTTATTTAAAATATTAGAAGGATTATATGGTAAAGAATATTTATTAAATTATTTAAATATTAAATTATGATATAATTAATTTCAAATAGAACCAGTTTCGGATACTCCTGATGCCTCTACATTAAGAGAATTATATGGTAATAAATATTATCTATTTATTAAATCAAAAATAATATTTTAATCTTTACTTTTTTTTTATAAAAAATAAATAAATTGATACTTAGAATGTAAGCCAAGTAAACATATTAATATATTAATATATTAATATGTCCACTTAGTTCAGACTAATATGTAATAGACATTATAGTTTATTTGGTTACATATTAGTTAACCAGAGTATGATGTACCTATGTAAATAATATGTATTAGGACATTAAAGTTTATTTAGTTACATATTAGTTAACCAGAGTATAGTGTATCTATGTAAATTAAAATGTATTAGAGCTTGCCCTTTATTGCCTTACTTTTGCATCTTAAGATGCTTATTCTAGGTTGCCAAAATATCACTTTATTAGGTATCAGGTGGCATAATAAATCATAGTGTTATTTTGGCTGACTATAATATAACTCTGGCCAATCTTTAGAGCATATGATTTGATGATCCAACTCAGCATCATGATAGTGATATTGTAGTATCATAGAACTATTAATTCGCTAGTTCTAGATCACTTTTATATTAGCTTAAATGCTGAGTTATTACGTTTAAAATTTGAATAGTATTAGTTAAAACGATTGTTTATTTACTATGCTTTCAGTTTCTAGCATTTTCTTATCACTTTCGAGACTTGATTATAATTTAGACTTATCGAAGCAACAAGTATGCTAATTTTCAATCATTCTAGATGGATTTTTATCATCAAGAAAGTTACAAAGAATGTAGCATATTCTTCCTACTATATATAATTAATAGATATATATGCTGAAGTTTTTGGGATAGATTTGATATATTTTTGAGATGAGAGTTTCTATTATTGTTTATATAATAAATTATATACTTACCCTATACTATATTTGAATATATACTAGTAATAGGATAGTCTTCTACTAATATTTATATAATAGATTATACACTTACCTATCCTAGATATCATATTATACCTAAATACATGTTATTAATAGAATATTCTTCTTCTATTATTATATATAATATTTCTGAAAAAGTGTATCTTAAAGTATTACCTATTACAGTCTGAGATTTTACCAAAAATAGAAACTGAATCTAGAATAATCGGCAGTCATGTTTTTAAATTTTAATTAATTATTAATTAAAATAATTGTAACACTTTCGCCAATCCAAACAGCAAAAAAATATTATAATATATTTATAATAAATATACAAAATATACTCTTTCAACTATACGCTTTTATAATTCACTTTCATCTGCAAAGGGTTACTTAAGAATATAAAGCATAATATTAACTTGAAATTTCCTAAAATTAACCTTTAGAATGACAACTACTAAAGGATTGCCATACATATTTGAAGGGATTTTTGCTAAATATTCAGAAAGCTTAGTATCATGTAAACTCAAGAAGAACCAAAAGTGAAGACATGCATCAGCGAAGGTAGCAGCAGACTGAATAAATGTATTTGCTAAGTATCTTCCCAAACTATCTTCATTATGCAATTTCTTAGAAAATTATTCAATTTGTGAAAGCATTATAATCAAATTGTTGCTACTGATACTTTACTTAATAAATTCATAACAGAAAATAACTCTGAAGAAAATAATCAACAAAAATGATTAAGAATAGTTGAAGATAGAGATATCATACAAGATAATAAAAGTCTTATGCTAGAGTTAATAAATATAAGAAAATCTTTAACTAATTTCGAAGCTCAACGAATAAAATATATTGAACTTATAAAGGGATATAAGTGGAAGATTGTTCAATTAGAATCTGAAAAAGAAGAGTTAGAAAGAAGATGGAATAGTTGATTTGATAATCAAAGAGCAAGAATTGATTCTGTAGTTGAAATTACTAAAAAAGAACATAAAAATTTTTATAATAATATTATTAACTTAATAAATAATCAGAAATGATTTAGTTTAGATAGTCTTTTAAATTATTCTGTTTTTGACTGGCTTTCTAAATGAAATCCTGTTATCGTAAAATTTATAGAAACTTTCATATGTAATGAAAATAATGATCAGCTTAAGAATAAAAGCTTTTTAAATGCGTGATAACGATTGATGCTATTTATAGAGCAAGAAATTTAAAGTATGTTTCTTCTATTAACTTTGCTACTCCTGTGATCAAATATTCATTAGCAAGATCTAAGATTGCTTGTCTAAATTCATTTTGGATTTGAAAAAACAGTAAAACCTTTAGTTTCGCTAAATTTTTACTAAGTGTTTGATATGATATAGTTTCGCCATTTTTATAAGCTTTGATATCGTTTTACCTTTTTCCAAATTTCGCAGATTTTTTAATAAGATTTTAATATAATTTAACCAAGTTTTACTTTTACCATT
>CAMKVN010003406.1:0-10582 GCA_946474995.1 Funneliformis geosporum
AAAATATAAGTCATGCTTCTGTAATAAGAATCAAACAAAGAAAAGAAGAAACAGGCAGCTTTGATGTTATTCCAAAACCAGGCCACCCAAGAATACTTACAGAACGTCATGATAGGAATATTGCCAGGCTTATTAAGTCGGGTGAATGTACAAATGCTATTCAAATTCAAAAATCTTTAATTTCCAACGAAAATATTGTTATTTCACCAAATACTATTCGACACTCATTGAAAAGGCAAAGTCTTGTAGCTAGAGTTAAAAAAAAACCATTGCTGCTAAAGAGGCATAGAAAAGCACGAAAAAAATTTGCTCAAAAATATAAGAATTAGACCATAGAAGATTGGCGAAAAGTAGTGTGATCAGATGAGAGTAAATTCTTAATTTTTGGCTCAGATTAGAGAGAGTGGTGTTGAAAAGATCCAAATTTACCTTTGCAACCACAGCATATTAAACCAACTGTAAAGTTTGGTGGAGGTTCTGTAATGATATTAATTCATTTGGCATTGGAAAGTATTGTAAAATTGATGGAAGAATGGATGAAGAGTTATATAGAGAAATTTTAGGAGATGAGTTTTTAGGGACCCTTAGCATGTGTAATTTGAATGTAAATGATATCATTTTCCAACAGGATAATGACCCAAAACATAAAGCAAAGAAAACAATAGAGTGGTTTGATGACAAAAATGTTGAGGTTTTAGATTGGCCAGCACAATCGCCAGACTTAAACCTTATCGAACATTTGTGAAATGAAATTGATCATCATTTGTGACAGCTTCCTGATAATATTACTAGTGCAGAAGATTTGTGAAATAAGATACAATTAGTATTGAATCAAATTAATACTGATTTTGTTTAAAGCTAATTGATATTATGCCACAACGAGTTAAAGATGTATTTAAGGCTAATGGGGGATATACGAGATGGTAATAGTTTTATTAAAAAAAATTAGAGCATAGTTTATTAAAAAAAATTTGAAAAATTTATGTTTTTGATTTTATTTGTTATATGCGTCAGAAGTATTGAACCATAAAATTTATGGTTATGAAAAAATTTTTTTTTAAAATTATAAATAAAAAGAAATTTGAATTTGAATATATTATAAAAGAAGACTCGGACGATACATTAATTAAATCTGCAAATCGTTCGATCATTGAATTTTTATTTATTACAATCTAAAAAATTACAAACGAAGTGGTACAATAATTATGGAAGTCACTATATATTTTTAAATAGAAAAGTCCTACAGCAAAAATTCATTTTCCCTTAACTTATTGGCTTTTAGAACTTAACCCTAATAATCAAACATGTTGACAAGAGAATGAGATCTAGTAAAAGGCGATATCAATGCAGAATAAATTAAAGGCCAAATTTATGTCATCAATAAGTGCAATATATTATTAAAAAAAATAAAATAGCATAGCAATATGCTCTGGTGTAGGGAAGAAGTAATTTGTATTTTCATCCCAAGCTAAATTTACAATGGTAATAATAGTCAGATAAACCTGTGAAATAATTCCAGAAAATGAATTAAAAAAATCAAACTTAAACAAAAAAAAAAAAATATTATATTAAAAACATTCTTTATTGAGCAATTTATTTGATATTAAGTAATATTTAGAAAGTATGATAAATTCTTTTTGAATCTACTGATCAAAAACGATAGAATAGTTACATGTATACCTTTCATTTATTAGAATTAGAATTAGAAAGAATTATAATTTTGTTATAAAAATTCAATTGATAAAATTATTAATGAAATATTAAACTAATTTAAAACTATTGCTAATTTTGATAGAATAAACAATAAATAATATTTATTATATTTTTTATTTTTTTATTTTTATTCTTTAAAATAAACCTTATAATCAAAAGATATTTATTCTAAATATAATTAGTTAATTAAAAATTTATTAAAATTTAATCAATTAAAAATAGTTTATATATATATTATATTGCTATTCAAAACTAAAATTTAATAGTTTATACTTACTAAAACTAGTATAATTAATAGCAAAACTATTAAAACTGGTTTTTATTAAATTTAAACTAATTTTTAGTAGTTTAGGATAATATTACAATGTTAAGCTTAAACAGTATATATTAAGTTGATTATTCATATTTTCTAAAAGTGAGTTTAATTAAATTAAACTATGAAAAAATAAATATAAATTAATTAATTGAAGAATCAGATCATATATATTTAATGAAAAATTAATTATAAATAAATAAAATTTAAGTTTTATGAGATAAAATATTTGATTTATTAGAGATTAGTAATAAAATTTGCTTTCATCAAAATAAAATTTATATAAAATACATCAATAATAAATAGATATTTAATATAATAAAAATAATAAAAATATAAAAAAAAAATAACTAAATAAGATATAACTATAATAATAATATAATAATAAAAATAATAAAAATAAATATAAATGTGATTATTATAATCATCATAATTACTCAGTTCTTAAAAATTACAAACTATAATTAAACTTTAAATAAATATGTCAAATTCAAACAAATCTTAAACCAAAATAAATAAATTCATATTTATTTAAAATTTTACAATTATAATTCTATTATTATTATATTATTAATATTCTATATTATTTAATAAAATAAAATAAAATTTATTAATTATCAATCATTTTACTATTATTAACTATTGATTAGACAGACTAAAACACATAATCAATTGAGTAATAGTAATATTTAACTCAATCTTTATGATAAATTAGGAGAAACTTTAATTATCTTTGAATTTCAGTTAATGTTAATGTACTTTCACGATTAAATTTCTAATTGGCAAGTATATAATCTTTCAATTTACTATATGTTACTCGTAATTTCCTTTATTATTAGGAAAATACCTTGATAATATTATAATAAATATATTATAATTAAGTTGGTGATGCGTAGCTTAAAATATTTTACAATATAAACACTTAAATTTATTGGTGACTTTAAATACAGTTGTTAACACAAAGTAATTAGTTTGATACTAAATGATTTATTAACACACATAAATCAGTAATGCTAAACGCAGTTAATACAAAAAATGGTTGACACAAAATATAATTGATACAAATAATTTGTTTGCTAAGACAATTTATCAAAGAATTTTATAATATTATAAAATTAACTTTCTAAATTTCTATCAATATATAATGAAAAACTCAGCTTATTTATAATAAAAATTTTACACTAAATTGCTATCTATTGCATAAAAACTATATAATAATTTTCTCATCTTTCTATGTAATTTTGCTATAATAATTGAATAATAATTACCTAATCATTATGCAATAGTCTTATAACTATAATATATTTGTATTTAAAGAGATATAAAAATATAATTATATTATTTTTTAATTATTAATATATCTCAATACTTAATCTTTAACTAATTTCTTGTTAAAGTTCCCTTTTGGAGTTTTTAGTTTAAAAGGTTATACATATTATTATAGGTTAATTTCATCTCTTCATTAATTGATTTGATTAGTTTCATAGATTATTTGTATAGATCATTATGTCATAAATTCTTATAAATCGATTTTTGTGATCTATATGTTGATCACATTGCAGATCATTTTACTATGCTACAATTTTTTATTTTCTTTGAAGTTATATTATATTATAATAATTTCTTAATATTAAAATCTTTTATTTTCATATTCAATTCTTAATATGGGTTGTTACATATGAAAATCAGTTTTTGATCATATGATTTATATAGTTTCGCAGCATAATTTTTGTATGTAATACCTATATATTCTCATTGGTATTATTAATTAAATTCAATATTTTTATAACTAAATTAATAATCTCACTTATTTACAATTTTAATCTATTTTATTCTGTTATCAATTATTATCATCATAATCATTCTTATTAAATACTAAAAATAAATCAATTTCTTCAAATACATTTTATTATTGTAATGGCAATATGATTAAAAGTAATAGTAAATTCATTTTGATTGAATTTATAACTAATTTATTTTAGATATTTGCAATTAAAAAAAATGAATTTAAACTATTAATTTCAAATAAGATAATGTATATTTATTTTAATTATTTAAAATATAAATTATTACTTATTAATATTTATAGTAATAAAATAAATATATTAAAATTTTAAACTATTTTGAATTATATCTTACATAAATACTAATTTAAACTTTAAAAAATCTTATTTATATAAAGTATTATAAAGTATAATAATATAAAGTTTTAATATTAAATTTGCAATATACTTTTTCATTTTATTAAAATCATAGTTTGTTTACTAATTATTAATATTATCAAAAGATTTCATAAAATTATTATCAAAAGAAGATTTTTAATTTTTAAATAAACTTATCTAAACTTTAAAAATCTTAATATAGTGCTAAAAGTTTATACTCAACAATCATATGACTTTGTTTCAATAATTCAATGCTGATCACAAATCACGTAATTTAGAATTATTCAATAAGAACTTATAAAAAGTATGTAATGATTAGAAATAGCATATAGCATAAAAATATGAGCATATATAATTTTGTAAGATAAAGCATTTGTGATATTTCAAAATTTTCCCTTTAATCCCTTTAACTACTATAGAATAATATATAAAAGGTTAAAAAATGTGATATTACAATAAAAGTATAAAAGCAGCTATGTATTAATTATAATTGAATAATAAATTTTTATTATTATTTTATATTAATAACCCATTCTTTTGATACATTTGAGTATTCAATGATATAATTTATACTTACAAACAACTCATTCTGCAGTTCTACCTTTCTAACCCTTAGTTGTATGCATCTATATATCTCTATGACTTATGTGCAAACTTATGAATAGTTGCTATAGGTACATTAATAAGAACTTCTAGAACCTGTTTTAGTAAGTTTACAAAACTATAACTACATATTTTTCTAACCTCTCACTTTGCATAACCCTAATATTATTCTATAAAATTATATTCGCAATAGAATTTTAAATATTTTTCGAATATATATCTTACTTCTATAATCGCTTCTTTCAATATTAACTATTGTTCATGAAAATCAAATTGTTGAAATATGATTTGTTATATATAACAGTCTAATTTTTTTGGATTAAGATCATAATTCTTTCTGGAATACTACTCATATGTTAAATAAATATCCTTTGATGACCAGAGATTATATTCTTTAAGTATCCACTTGATACCCTTAGATTGCCCTTTTAGTAGATGATTATCTAGAAATATTCTTGACTGCATAATCTTCTTATTATTTCTATTAATATACCAACTATCCCGCATCTTAGGCTATTTTTCTCTAGGATTCATGTTTATTCTCATTATAATAAATATATCAACTGCTATAGCATTGTAGTTTGTTGATTGATCAAAGTAAAAAATTCCAATTTATCTAGGATGCAATACCTTAAAAATCAGAATTGCTTGATGAACAAGCTTTATTTATAAATAAAAAGAAAAATTAATAACTTTTTTCTTTAAAATAATATAGGTAATAAATAATAAGAAAAGCTTAAACCTGATCAAGTATATGTTCTGATTTCTAATAACCATCCACTTATATAGATTGTAAAATATAAGCTTCTTTATATTTAATATGAGGATTTTTCTGCAATTATTTATCAAATAATTGTAACATAGACAAATAAAAGTTAAAACTATGATAGAGTGTCTAATATATTTTGATTATAAAATATCCTCATCCTTTTTCATTCAGATTTTCTGTTGCCTATTATTGCCATAAAAGTGATATTTATCATATGTTACTTGTACTAATTCTTTCTCTCCTAACTTAAGCTATGTTTCTAATACAATATCCAGCATATTACCATCAAAATCTTTCATAGATTCTTTATACACTAACATCCTTTTTAACTATTCCTTTCTATATTTACAATATCAGACTTTTCATCTCTATCATAATTAGAGTCGGTAAAAGTCTTAAATGGTTCTAATTAATTCTCATTAATTTTAAAAAAATTATCAGTTTTAAAAATATTATTATTATATTCAATTTTTTAATTAAAGTTACTTATTAAAATAAGTTTAAATTTCTTTTAAAATATTCTAGGATCAGGTCCTAAATTAAGTATATTATTATCTTTAAAGAATATTTTTATTTTAAATTAATAAAATAATTGATATATAATAATTATCAAAAAGATTAATTTATTATTAAAAAATTTAATTAATATGGTGCATGCAGTCTAAAGCCATTACTTATTTATTTTGTGACCAAATTTCATTTTTATAATAAAATCACGTGAAACAAATTTTATTGATTAATATTTAAATCATATAATTAGAAAATTCAACAGACTAATCATTTTATTATTAAGAATTTACATAATCTATCACATTTTTAGGTAGCTGCCGATGTGATCTATATTGTTTCACAGCATATAAAGCTGCAAGACCTATTAGACCTTTTCTGTAAGCATCCATAAACCTCCAAGAACGACGAGCATATTGTCTAATTTATTCCAAAGAAACAGAATTTAATGCTTCTGGAACTATTTTTTCTAATGCTTTGAATGAATAATCACAATTATTTCGAACATATTGTTTAGTTGCATCTTAGAACATCTCAATATAATTAAGTTCGCAATAGAACTTTGGATAAAATATAACCTTATGTTCCCAATTTTCAATAACCTCTTTTACTAATGGTCGTTGTGCCAAAAAATCAGGTTGGAGTGAAAGCACACGAACTGCACAACAATTAATTAAAATTGGTAAATGCTTCTTGCAATCATCACAAATTCATTTCAATTGACTTTGAGGCCACAATCCACGCTCTTCTAAAACTAATTTTAAACCTTTTGGCTGTCCACTTGGAAGATGCATTGATTGTACTGTTCCATCAAGCATTAATCCATCTTTAAATTTTCCTTTACCACTAGGTTTAAGATTCATTCGTGAAGCAATAAGAGCATCTTCGGTATATGCTGCATGACTTGTTACATTATCAAATGCAAATATACCAATATTACCTGGATGTAATTTTTCAAATATAGAAATTGCTTTTTTAGTTATCTAACATTTATTAAAAGGTAAAATTAGAATATATATTTTTTTTAAAAATAAATTAATTAATTTATTTTTTTTTTCTAATTTTTTTAATATTTTAAAAACAACTTCGATAATTTTATTTTATAATATTAATTTATTCTTTATTTTTATTTTTATATATATCATATATCTGTTTAATTAAATCATTCATTTTCCACCATCCATCACGATTGATTCCTAGCTTTATTATAACACATGCTACTTCTTCTTCAAATTTTAAACACCCATCAACTTCTGTAAGAAAATTACTGACATGTAAACTAAGTCTCACCCTTTTTTTTCAAAGTGGTTAATGTCTGACTGGTCTTCAGTAAGTTTTTTTCCATCATTGGCATAAAAAATAAATTCGTCATGTGTTATTAATATATGACGTTTCTCATTTACATTTAAAACTGGCTCTTCTAAAATCATTATATCATCATTTAATGGTTTTGGCATCCACTTTTCTAATTCTAAAATTTCATTTAAAAAATCTTGCCTATATTCGATCACATCAGATCTTTCGTGACTATCATAATAAACATCCTTTCTTGCAACATGAAACTTCCATCCAAAATATTTTAACCAAGCACGTGCTGTATTATCAGAAATTTTTTTTTTCTTTTCAATTCCTACACTTGAAAATACTTTCTGTTCAATATAAGTTTTAAATCTACTTACTGTTATATCACAACCAACGTTCCAAAGATATTCTGTAATCATTTGATGAATATTTTCATCACCCAATAGACTTTTTACTTTTTGATGTTTTCCACACATTGATACTGGAATCTGATGATAAATAATAAAGTTTTTAGTCCATAATCTAATTAACCGGGTTTGATTATCTCCTTTATTAATGCTAATTGCAAGAATTTTGCTTGCATTCATACGTTTAAGACTACTTAACATTAAATAAATATATTGCATTATAAGCTGTAATCGTGTTTTAACTTGTAAGATTAAAGATTTGTCAGCTATTAATTTCCTTATATCCTTTTATGCTAATTCAAACCCTTCTTGTTCTTGATCCTTTTCAAGTTTTTTTAGATTATATGTAAACTCTCTTGCAGATTGATGTGGTATTTGTTGAGGTGTGAAAAAAAAAGTATCAAGTTTAGAGATACCGGCTGTTGCAATTTTAGCAGCTGATTTTTTATGCCTTTGTATTCTTTCAGAATTTCCAACATAAACTAACGGACGCTTATTTGTAAATGATGTTGGCACTTTTGCATTTTTAATTATAACATCAAAAGTAGTCTGCAAAATTTGTTTTAGATTTTCAAATTCATCATTATGCCAATTATTATCAGAATCATAACAATCTGACAATTCATCATCACCACTATTAATTACATTTTTTGCTTTTAAAGCTTTATTGTTTCATGCAGCTTCAAATTGAATTTTTCGTGTCTTTGGTGGCATTTTTTATAAGAAAATCTGCAAATGTTAGATTGCACTAAAACACAGGTGTCACTACTTTGAAATTTAATACTCATTCAACCGATTCGACCCTCTTGACTGTAAAGGCAAGTGTGCTTACGATCATGCTCATTTGTGTAGCCAGGTTACCAAATTGTTATTTGACAAACTCCTCAAAGGACTCATCAGATTTTGCATACATGGAGCCTCCAGCATTGATACCATTTTTGACGTTACTTCCTAGTGTGAGGCAACTCAATTGATCAAAATAATGTTCTCTTTTTAAATTATGAGAGATATCATCAGACCATGATTCTGTCAGAGGGATGATATTATTGTTGCATTGTTATTGTTGGTTTGAACGTGAAGCATTCTTTGTTGAATTATTAATTGGTTTGACACTCATTTTCCTTTCCATGTTTCTTATTATCTCCTCCTTAGGTTACATGAGCAAAAGTGATATGAGGGTTGACTGCACCAGATAATTTTTTAGGAGGTGCTTTGTAATTTGTGAATTGAGCTGGTTGGAAACATTGATATAAATTTTGCATGTTACAGTCTGCGGGATTTTTTCTACATTTAGAGCATTCACTAGCCTTATGATTTGGTACAGAACAAATTGTGCAAAGTTTAGCTTTGGTAGAGATCTATGTTACGTGCTTCCCGTCAATAGAAGATTTTTATTACTAATTGCTGCTTTCACATCATCGCTTGAGCAAAATAGAAAAATACATGTTGTAGATTGTGATAGTTAGATCGAGCCTTGAGAACAATCCAAGCAGTTATGTGTGTCAAATGACCGATGTCAATAAGATGTTTGGCATTAGTGTTTCTAGGCAGACCCACTAGTTTTGCCAAAAATTTCAATTTGTTACAGATATTCTTGCCATTTAGGTTACACATATATACTCTGACCATATCATTAAATACGAATACACTATTACACGCTTTCAATTTCCTAAAGTAAGCATTATCTGCATACATAATTGTGGCTTGCTGCCACATGTTCTTTGTTTCCATATAGAATCTGACGATCTTCCCAAATTGGCTAAAAGTAATTTTAATACGGTATTCTGTTGCATCTAGTGGTATTTCTGTAACTTGATCGACTGTACCAGAATATACAGAAAATTTGGTGTTACATCTAGAGGTAGAAACGTGTATTTTTCTAGATTTGGTAGTTGGATTGAATACGCATAATCTCGTTGTTCTTTATCGCAAAATGAGATCTTAATAATACGTTGAGTTGGTGTAATAGGGTGTTTTGTTGAGACCGCTCAGTAAATGAGTCATATTTGTCAAAGAGGAGGTTGATGATTGAAGAAATTTTTTGTTGTGACGAGGTGTCTGAGAAGTCTTCAAGTAGAAAGAAAGTGTGGAAAGAGGGTTTAGGTCTACCAAACGCTTGTACGAAAGGCGTATTTGAGTCTAAAAAATTTTCTGACAAATCATAACTTTCGTCGACGTTAAGAGAGGTGGTGGATGAAGTTCCTGAAATATCTTTTAAAGTTTTGGGAGCTTTTTTTTTGTTGTTAAATGGTGAGTTAACTTCTATAGTAACCACTGGAGTGATTATTTGTGAAGTGCTTTATTCAGGTAGCACTTCAAGCGTTTGGGTAGTGTTTCTTTTTTTGTTGTTATTGTTTTGCAGAGGCGACGCTGAGTGTTCTCTTTGTTGGTTATTGTTCTGCTCTCTATTTTTTCTAGTATTTCTGATCATTTTTGTGCAGAGAAAGAAAGAGTTTTTTTTTTCAGTTTATTTTTTTTTTTAATTTCAGTACATAGTGTTTAGATGAGATGTTAAGACTGAGGATCTCAAGTACCTTATTTATGTCGGCCTCACCTCTAGGTCTCTGCCGGTCATTTTTGCCATTGCCAACCTACATCATTATAACTGGCCCAGATATTGCCATCGCCTTAGTGTGCTGTTGCTAAAATTAAGCCCATTAGGAAGATTTGACACCTCCTGCTGGTTACCGGCTATTCAGGACCACATATCACTATAGGACTGAGTAGATCTCCGAACAGGTCGGGTCGGGTCGGGTAATTGACTTGACCCGACCTGATAAGGTCAGGTCGGGTCAGACATAAAATT
>CAMKVN010003407.1:0-10578 GCA_946474995.1 Funneliformis geosporum
AAAAAGTATTTAGCTAATAATTTATATCATATGATATATATCATTTGACCTAAAAATAGATCGCCTCAAATTTAAAGTTAGTTTTTTGTTTATTTTGATTTTTTAATTTATTCAAAAAAATTTTTTAGTTTCAGAGCCTATTTTCCTAACAAACCTCCCATATATCAAAATTCATTTCCTACATTGCAATTACAGGTAAAATAAAATAAAGAAGATCACTTCTATTTTTAATATATCTCCTTTATCTGTTGTTTTAAGTTAAGTATCAAAAAGAAAAAATTAATAGGAAAAATATGATGAAAGAATAGAAAAAGAATTGGATGCTGTTAAAACATCTATCTAAGTAACTTAGCAATATGTCAGGTTAGATATAGGCAGAGTTGGGAATTTTATATGTACTAGATAAAATTACTACTGTACTTGTATTATACTTGTACTAATTTTTATATCAATTATTATAATGTATTAACTGTACTAACTGTACTAATTATTGTACTAACACTATACTTTCTAACTCTGAATATAGGGTTATCTCTAGTGAACTCTATCTTAAATTTACATGAAAACCAAAAATAATATCAAGAATAACACATTTATTCACAATCTCTGATAACCTTTATTTCTTTCTTTAATATTTTCTCTTATAATATTTTCTTCTATAATATTTCTTTATATATTTTAATACTGTATTTTCTTCAACTAGTGTTTCACATAGTTTGAATCTGATTAAATTTGAGTTAAATTTAATCTGATCTGAATTTGATGAACTCAAATTTGAATCAGATTTAGATCAGATTAAATTATTTGCGGAACATCACCTTTAATAAACCTAGTGTAAAAATGTAAAATCATTCTGAAATAAAGTTGAATTAGAAAAAATTGAAACAAGTAAAAGTTGACATAGTTGAAGTATTTGTTGATCTAATTTATATAAAGACTTTTAATTATATAAGAGTTTTTGGTATAGAAATTAGTTTTTTATTTGATGAAATGTTAATTAATATTTTTTCTTTCAATTAGACATAGCAATAGATTAAAGCAATCAAAAATGCCTCATATTTGATAAATATAATTCAGAATATATTTATTGACAAAAGTCTTAAGAATTATAGTTATGACTTGCAAACTAATAAGAAAATATTAAAATCTGAATTTTTTGAAAAGGTAAGATTAATTAATTCTCTGATTTGTATCAAGTTTATTTATTAACTTTAGAGCTTATCAATTTTTATGAATTCTTTTGTTAAGATGAGTCAGTATTAAACAAAAGTAACTATATTTTAAAAAAAGATAAAATATTAAATACAATTAGAAATATATGATAAAGAGGCTATAATATGATAGATTTACTATATTATCACTATGCAATCTGAAATTATATTCATTACTAAAGATAAGCATCATAATTAAGAAGTTATAACTCGTTAAGTTGTAACTTAAGTTGCAACTTGGTTACAACTCTTACAACTCTTTGTAAATTTATTTTAATATAAAAATTCATAAATAGTTGTAACTAATTAAAAATTTTTAAAATAAATTATAGGAACCATCTTTATTCATTACAAATAAACAACTCATTTATTGAAAATATAGATGTGAAAGATAATATTATAGCAATTAATGATGTTAATAATTTATACTTTAAGAATAAGGATCTAAAAAAATGATTAGATATTAATGTATCATAGTTTTAAATATAATGATTAATATATTTGGTTTTCCTTTACTTAATGAAAAATACTAACAAATTGCTCTAACACAATAAATAGAACTAAATTTAAAGTAAAAAAAGATTTAAAAAGTGATTAAGTAAGCAAATAAAGAATCACATTACAAAGCCATAAATTTGTTTTTAATAGAATTTTTAAACAATTTAATTTTGGATAAAAACTTGGGTTTTTAGTCTTAAAAGATTTGAAAATGTTACCTAATAATAGGCTCAAAAATAAATCCAGTGAAATAATGCTTATTACAAATTATTTGAACTATATAATAAAGGATACATTCTATGATCTAGACAAATATATCATCTAATGATCAAATATTACTTATAATGAAAGCAAGTTAAGAAAATTCAAGAGATGAACTAAGCAATTAGATTTTGTAGTAATTGTTCATTAATTTTAAATAATTGCATCTATTTTTATAAATGAAGTTAGTTTTTTCTCACAAAAAAAAAATGTTATATATAAAATAATTGCAAATCAAATCTATACATGCAATTTAAAATATGAAAATCTAGCAATTATATAAAATCTGAATTCAATTTTGATAAAATACATTATCAAAATTAACTATATATACTATATAGATTAATAAAAATCTATATAACTAATTATATAAATCAAGTAAAAATCTGAATAAATACAGATTAAATTATTAAAATTATATTACATTAAATTTAATTTTTCCTAACAAATAATTTGAGTGAATTTAATTTTTTTTTTAATTTTTAATTTTTAATAAGATTTTTAAGATATAGGTTACTTTAGGTATTTTCTTTTATTATGATATAAGCTTTCAATAAACTTTTTTATTTTTTTCTATAAAATAATATTAATTACTTAAATTATGAATAATTATTAATAAATTTTCTTACTTTTTTTTAGTTTACTGAAAAGATCTTAGTTTTATATTAAAATAAAACCATATTTTTTTATTTTTAATTATAGTAAATAATAAAAACTTTTAAAATAAATTTATATTTGTAAATTATTTCTTATTAAGATTAATTCAATTTTTACATTACAAAATTATTTTAAGATTACTATAACTTAAACCTTATAAAAAAAAGTAAATTATTCTATAATCATATTATAAAATTAATACAAAATTATATTTTTAGCATTTTATAGTTGAAAAGTTATAAGCTTTTAAAAATAAGTAACTTTTTTTATATTTCTTTTGAAAACTATTGTATAATTTTTTATTAATACTTGTAATAAATCAATAAAAAAAGTGATAAAAATTTTATTGATATATAAATAATACTAATAAAATAATATTAATTATTTTTTTAAGAATATTTCTAAAGTTTTAATCCACAAATATCTAAAAGTATAATAATCAATATGTTTTAGTATTATTTTAATATTTATCTATATCTATATTATAAGATAAATAGCCCAATTTTTCTATATATAAATTATTGTTTTTTATCTTTATATATAATATTAAATTGATAAATATTTAAACTATTATATTATTTAATAATTATGATTATTATTAAATTTAATAAATATTAGAATAAATTTAAACAGATAAATTTGTTTAAAATTCAAAATATATATTTTTGCAAAAAGTTAGATTATTCTATTAAACTTAGAATGAAATCAAAACTAAATAATTTATTATATCTAAATTTTGCTTATTAGTAAAAATATTGAAAATGTTAAAAATTCAGAAAAATGTTTAAAATTCAACTTATCTTTTAAAGAATATTTTAAGATATTGAAGCTTTTAATTTTTCTAATAATATATAAGCAAATAAGCTTATGATTTAAACTGGCATCTTGTCTTACAAAAACTATATTATTATCCTGAAAGTCTTTATCAAAATACTAAGGGATTATGGGATGCTTGTAAAAATCCAGCTATAGCTTTCCATTTACTGATGTAAAAAAATGGCTTAATAAGCAAGTAATATAATATTATCTGTAAAATTTATAGATATATTCAAAAAAAAAAAGTAATAAAAGTCTAAATAAAGATATTAATAATGTTAAATAAAGATAATGTAACATTAAAAAGTTTAAAAATATTAGTATTTTTTATTTTAATAAAAGATAATATTAAATATTTTAGTCTGTAAATACTCTTCAAAAAATTATTTTAAAAAAAATGTAAATATATAAAATAAACTATTATATATAATTCTTTAATATTTACTTTTATAATAGTAATAAATATTTAAAATTTTATATTTTGCTTAGAATGCTACATTTTTTATTTATTTATATTATACAAAATCTCTAATATATAAATATAAAATAAATTATAATTATCAAAATTTGTTAAAATTCATATTTTTTTTAATATATGGAAAGTTTGCTAGGAAAATAGGGTTCTAAGACATTTTTTAAAAAATTGAAATTTTTGATACATATTAATCAATAACTTATAAACTTTAATTGGTTAAAATTTTATATTACATTAGCTTATTTTCAAAAAAAAAATATATAATATTGAAAGTTATTACTTAGTAAATCTAGAAATAGATTTTTGGAAATAATAAACATGTTTAATGTATTATTTAGGAAATGATCAACAAATTACAACTTAAAAAGTATTTAGCTAATAATTTATATCATATGATATATATCACATGACCTAAAAATAGATCACCTCAAATTTAAAGCTAGTTTTTTGTTTATTTTGATTTTTTAATTTATTCAAAAAAATTTTTTAGTCTCAGAGTCCCATTTTCCTAGCAAACCTCCCATATATTCTTTCTAAATATATTATTATGTTTAATTTAAAGAATAATATTTATAAAGATATAATTATAAATATAATTAATTTAAGTTTTCGTAAAATTTAAATTTAAATTATTAAATAAAATTTATGTTAATAAATAAATATAATTTCTAATTTATATTTATTAACTTTAAATATTTTAAATATATTATAAAAAAATTAATATTAAAATAAATTTAAAAAATTTATTATAATTTTTTTAAATTCATTAAATTTATAAATTTTTTAATTAATTATAGATTATTATTTTTTCAAATAGAGTTTTTAAATATAAAATAATAATATATACCTTGTTTTTTTTTTCTTTTTTGTATTTAAATATTTATTAATACTTTTGAAATAAAGAAATATTGGTGTGAAGATGAATAATTTGTTGTAGTTGTAAGGGTTGTAAGGGTTATTATAAAGTGGAGTTATTATTTTGGTTGTGATAGTTGTGTGTTTGAAGTAGATGTATAATGTATATAACGTAATTTTAAATTTTTTTTAAGGTTTTTATTTGTTATAGACATCAATCCACTTTAATAAATTATTTTGTTTACGTTAAGATTTGTTTAATTTATTATTTATTATAAACTTTTTCTAGCTCTTTTAATAAATTTTTAAAAATTTTGAATGTCGATTTGCAAGTCACCAATCTTTTCTTCCTTTTTTTATTTTTTTTTGTATAATTAAAAATTTAGTTTTGTTTTTGTTGTATTAAACTTATGTTATCATTTCAGAATTAAAAATCAATTAAAAATTGCGATTAATATACAGTGACGATCAACCATATATTTCCATAATTAGTGAAGATCATGAAGATCCTTGAATCCCACAATTTCACATTTTTACACTTTTTAATATAAATAAGAATAGAATCCATCTGTTTGTTCCTTAGTTTGCATTCACTTTTGTGAGTGTTTAAGCTCCCTCTTGTGGAGGGAGGCGATGGTTATAGGTAGACTCTTTCACCATGTCTTCGGATAGGTAGACGGATTCACCATGTAGTCTAGTCTTCCTTTATGAGTGTGTAAACTTATAAATTATAGCGGGTGGTGTGATAAGAGGGATTTGAGATTAACAAAAAATTTATTATGTGATTATTGTCATATTTGGTCGTTAACGATTGCGCATTAATTTTTAAAGAATTTTTCGACGAAATGAAAACTATAATAATGATCAATCTATCCAATATTTGTGCTGAAATAAAAAGGTGAACTTGATATATTAAAGATCACAATAAATTAATAAACTTTTGCTGAAGACCACGAGATTTTTATTACTCAAGCGCCCTAAAATGTTGAAAAGACTTTTAATTTCGAAATTTTTCAAAAATCAAGATTTAAAATGTTGCGTTTTAACGAATAATATTAATATAAAAACTCGTAGTACCAGCCGTGAAAAATCCTGGAAACAGCCTCAGTCAGCCATTAGACCTAGTTCAGTTAACTCATTCCTCGACTGAGTCGCGACTCTCATTTGAAATTAGCAACCATAATTTTATTAATAATGTCTTAATATTTAAAATTCAAACCATAGATAATTATAAGTTTTTTACCAGTTGTCAGAATCCCATTCGGCTAAAATTTGATTGAAACTTCGCGATGTTCACATTATATCAAACATAGAACAGCAACTCTCAGTCATTTGAAATTTGCTGAGTCGATTTGTTAAAGATTTTTTTGCTTTAAAGTAATTTAAATCTTATCACTTATTTCATATTATTTATATACAAGCTACACATTAAATTTTAAAAAGTTAAAGCAGTTTGTTATAATTGAAAGTCGTGATCTGACGAATTATATCTCTGTTATTTATTTTTAAAAACAAAAAGCTATAAATATTTGATAAATCCTTTACAACAAATCTCAAATTTTATTTTAAACTAATGATTCAGGCTAAACCTTTCGTCCAAATCAATACCGAAACTGTCCGAAATACGTTTCGCCGAGGATGCAATTCTCCGAAACTCCCCAAATTATGAGTAATATTAATTTTCGATATATTAAGAAAAGTGGTTTAGCCCGAAACATTATTATTAATTGAATAACTAATCGAAATAAACAAAAAATAATTTGAAAATTAAATTATATAAAATAAAAATACATCAAATAAAAAAAAAATTAACCAATTTATTGAGATATTAAGATATTTCTTTTGCACACAATTATCATCTATAACACATAAATAATCCAGAGAATCGGTACATTTTCATCCTCGGCCGTGTATCCTTTTTCGAAACCACAAAAGCGATTTTGAGGTCGGGCAGCAGTCGAGATTCTTACATATGCAACCGTCACCATCAAGAGTACAAGCAACAGCATAGAGATGGAAAAGACTAAAGGCACCAAGAAACAAGGACGAGAAGAATTTTATATGGAAAATTAACGGGACAATAATTATCACAGACTAACTTTCTATTATTTTTACTATAAAAAAATTGGCTCCGTAAGATTGATATTCAAATAAAAACAATCTTTGATACGTCAATTCAAGCGTGATTATACATTGCAAACGTTCAATATTACCAAGAAGCAAATTAAAATAATATTTGAAGTGAGGAAAATATTATGAGAGTAAGTTAAATAATCATCTGCTTTCGAAAAGGATGGAAAGGCTTCTTTCCTTGACGGGGAAACAAACGAAATTGACTTTATTCAAGGCCAAGTAATCGTTCAGGTATCCTGATTTATTGTTTACGAAATTAAAAGCACAGCTTACAAACCTTGCGGTTTCTTCTAATATTTATGATAAAAAGAGGTTTTTTACTCCTACTTCTAGTACATCAAAAATATATCGGGTAAAAAAAAATAAACTCATTAAACCAACTCGACATGCAATGAAACTCAATTGTATCAACAATATGACGAATTGAATATGACGTTAGTATTAACACATTAGTAATGTCTCAAAGTTATACTAGTAAAATATGATAAGCCTTACGCAAATTACGCAAATACTTTTGCTTTTCAACATTTTTTATTATTTAAAATTGTTCAAATTAACTATATTTATGATTTCTTCGAATATATTAAATTTTACACGTCACATTTATTATTAAAAAAAATTAACCTCCATTATATAACCTTCTAATGAAGGTTAGGCGAAACGAATGAAATCAAACATTTTTTATGTAGTGAAATCGTTCAGAAAATAATTTGAAATTTGAAATATATAAAAATTGTATAAAAAAATTAAACATAACAGAAAACATACAGATTTCGTTTAAAGGATTTGTCTTTGCGTAAATATTACTAAAAATTTTAAAAAAAAATAGTAGAAATATTCTCACTTTATGCGATACGTCCGATTACTAGCCAATCATATGATTCGATCGGATGTAAATCTGCAAAATAATTTCTTCTTTGCGCGGTCTCGTGGCGAGGTTTTCTCGTCCTGCATTATGTACTCTTCGACCAGTAATCTATTTCTCCTCTACTTCCACATTACTTGAAACCTTTTCGACTTCGCGAGAAGAAGTCAAAGCTATGCTCCCAGTCAACATCAATACTAAAGCATCTGATTTCACCAGAGAAGATTTAAAGGCACTGAGAGTGAGATTTCAACCGAAGACTACGTTATTCCTAATGAGGAATTCACAGAATTTCCGCAACAATATCTTTGTCCCAAAATCAGTAAAACGATACTCAATCAATCAGATTTCAATGTTGATAATGTTAATGAAATTTCGAATAGTAGCGTCCGAACATTCATTTACAAACTGCATGATGTCACGAGAAACTTGGGGATACCCGAATCTAGAACCGACACATTAGTTGATGATTTGCTTCGTATTGATATGTTGAATGACTGACCCTTGAAGATAATGTGAGTAATTATGAGAAAGTCTTTGTCTCTCACTCCAATGATTTTCTAAAATTCTCATTCGTCAAAACTTAGGAATAAATCGAAAAGCAGATTATATATTTTAGGAAAGCCTTATGTTACAGCAAAGCCTGAATTTGTGGTTTATAAGATACGAGTGGCTATTTTAGTTGTAGAGGTATGTGTATTTTTGATTTTCTGGCTCAAACAATCTTTTTAACTGTATAGACACTTGCAAAACGTTGATCACGTGAGATATTTTGGAGAAACGCAAATCGCTGCCGAGATACTCGCCGAAAATAAACGTGCTGGTAAAATTAACCTTACTGATCAGGTCATATTTGCCGTCCGCGTTTTTACTACGTATGTTACGTTTTACAAGGCTGAGATTCCTGCAAAATATTGGGAAGAGCTTGATGTGGGTTTACCACAAAAACATTTAGTTGTGATAAATAGATGGCCGGGGAGAATGATAAGCAGTCCGGACTTGGTCTCGCAGATCCAGACGGAAGAAATGAAGTGTTAACAGCACTAGCCAAAATTCGCCATCATCTTTTGCAATAGATGGAAATTAATTTACCTTTTCGCAATCTCAATTTTTAATCTAATGACATCTTTGATAATGTTACTATTGATTCTACCAAATCTAGAAGTCATTCCGACTTTTTAACTATTAAATAGTATGATAAGATTGTTTAGCTGAGCTCGAAAGCTCTATGTAATTTCGCTTTTATATTTTTTTATTACGTTAAATATGCCCCAATTTTTTTGGGACTTTATAAAACTTTACTTGTACCTCTAAATACTTTGATTGGCCATCTTTCTTAAAATATAATTTACACTATTCAGCTATAAAAAAAATTGTTACTTTACTAAGACATTGATGTATTTATGGTAAAATATATCTAAAAACTGTATTGAATATATTGTAAGTAATTTGTTGTTCAGTTAGAAAAATTTTTTTATTTTATTTCTTTATTTCTGTTCCTTTAAAAAAACAGCTTTAAATTTTATGATAAACCTTGTATAATCCGACTAATGATTTCAATCCCATACTTGAAATTTCCGAACTTCAATCAATTTTGTCAAGTCATAATTATTCTGATGACATGAATTGATACATATTTTTTATGGACTAATTTCGTTTGGAGAAATAAGTTTATCAATATTTAGCTCATAATAAATAAAGTATTTTTATTAAGGTTCGAATTTAACAAACCGAATCTTAGATGCAAGACCACCATCACTATCATTTTATCTAATAAATAAATTTTTAAAAATCTAATTGGGAGAAGCTTAAAAATAGGCAATCGGTCAAATGTCTTCAATACTATGTAAAATCAGAAAAATCAAGTTCGAATGCAACAAATTTATATGTTAAAGTACATAATTACTTACTATTAATAATAATAATAGGTTAAACAAATTTTTATTAATATAAAATTTATTTTAATAATAGGCTTTAAATCTAGAAACTAAGACATGTCATTCAGAAACACATTTTTTTAGATTTTATTTATTTAAAAATACTTTAGTAGTCAAGGGATAATCCACAATTTAAACCCATTTGATTATTTAACTTCAACCAGACAAATTAATCAAGTCAAAAAATTGCTATATACATAATATTTAATCAAATGGCAATTGGAAAATTGAAGATGATCCTATATTAAAATCAATTGATTTAATATCAAATAACAACCTTTTCATATTAATAATATTAATGAATTCAAAATTAATTTTTATTAATGAATCAAATATTCTGTTATATAATTTGCCTATACTATTGTTAACGTGCGATTTTGGTGGATCGCTACAGTTAAACGAGGTGTTTGAAAGTTGTTTCTTTTTAATATACGTAGTAATCTACTAATTTATTCCCAAGTACTGGATTTATAATTGGTTCCACCCAAACGTATTTAATTGTAACTCACTAAGACTAGTGTATTTTTAAAGATTCACAACGACTGTTGTTGTCACGAAGGCCTAACTGTTACCTTAATTCACAAAGATTTACACAATTGCTCAAGTTTTATAAGATCACTCAGATGTATAATGTCACTTAGACAACAATATATAATATCACGCAGATGTATAAAATAATAATAAGATAGTTTATTGATAAATAATAAGAAGGAAAATAGGAAGTAAAGAAATAAAGAAATAAAAGAAAAAGGTAAAGAAAATAAGAAATAAGATTTCACTAAGATAAAAGAGTACACAGCTATTCAAAAGTTTCTAAGAGAATTATTGCACACAGCCGAGTTGAATTCTGCCTTTCTACAAGTTCTAAAA
>CAMKVN010003408.1:0-10573 GCA_946474995.1 Funneliformis geosporum
ATGTGTTGCATTTCTAACGGATCACTTGACGCTGAGATATTCAAGAAAACGTGTTAAAAATATTCAATTAAAGCTTCGTAATCTATATATTTTCGAATTCCGGGATTGAACCAAATTGAGTTACACAAGATTCCAAATATATATGTACGGTTACACAAATCCTAAAAAGGAATTTTTTGGCTATCAACAAATTGGAAAATCACTAAAAATGAATTACACAAAATTCCTAAAATGGTAATTTGTGTAATATCAATTCACGTGAGTCAACTCGAGTTGAAATGAATCGAGTCAATTTATTGACTCAACTCGACTAATAACTCGACTCAAATCAAATGAGTCAGAAATTTTTGACTCGACTCGACTCAAACTCGAGTCAACTCATTTGACTCGTGAGTCAATTTGACTCATTAGGAGCTCTAACCAAATCAAGAGAAAAGAAAACTTAACCATCCAGATGAAAGAGCATGGTTGCTATCTGTCTAAAAATTTGACCAGTTATTACCAAATCTAAAAGAAGAAATAAAAGATAGAAGAACAATTGAAGAAGCTGAAGGGGAGTGAGAAAAGCCATTAGTAATTTATTTGTTTTTTGGTCTTGTAGTATAATATTAGCTAGTTTTTCTGCTTTAATAAATAGTTCACCACATCTATCAGTGTAAATTTTTGAAACTGACATAAATGTGGTGATATATGTGAGATAAAAGGAACATGATGATAAAGGTATTATTAGTAATGTTTTGAGTACTATGCTTTTTATAAGGTCTATAAAACAGAAGTCAGTTGTATTATAATTTGGATTCCAAAAGGAGGCTGTCATAATTTAGTAGATTATATTTTGTGAGTTGAGTAGATTGATGTTAAGTAGTGATAAGTGGTAATATATTTCGTATTTTGTGAATTTAATAATATCAAAGTTTCCATTGAATGTATGCAGATCCAAATGTGATTAAAATCTTCAAAATTGAGTTGACATCTATAACACATCCAATTTTGTTTATATAGTTGCAGACTTTTTTTTGAGAACCTCTAAAGATGAAAGCATTTCTAACATAAACTTGATATTTTGTTTTTTTGTATAAGATGCATGGAATAATGTAGCAGATTTAGCTTCATTGTTATACAATATTTGAAAGGTAACATTCCAATTAACCTTTAGTGAGCGATATTTGATGAAGTGTAATATTAATAAGACGTCATTAAAGCATTTCACTTAGAGAAGACATTTGATGAATTGACGTGTAGATAGGAAGACAGGCATATTATGAAAATATGAGATCATAGTGGAGTTGAATGTGTTAAAATTAAAGGATAAATTAGGTCTATCAGATTTTTCCAGCCAGTCTACTATATTATTAAAGAAGTCCTTTGAGTATGCTTTCACTTTGTTCATATGCAAAGTGATATTTTTAGTACATAATAGATTGAAAAAATAGAACTAAAGAAAATAATGATAGATTTTATAAGTGGGTTGTACGAGAAGGAAGTAGCTAAGAAGAAACAAAATTTGTCAAAGGTATTTATGATAGATAAAAAGTCAGTGAAGATGTGAACATTTGAATGTAAAGGAATAACAAATGTAGTGGCAATAATCGCTAACAATTCTACTAAGATGGAGGAAGGATTATGTAGATAGAAGGAAGAGTGAAAGGAAATTGACAGCCATTATAGATTCATTTGCAACTAGGCCAAACCCATCTGGATAGTTGAGAGACCAAGATTTTTGAGGGAGCCATCTGTATAGAAAGATAAAGAGGTTGCATTAGTGAAGTTAAGAGCTAAATTAATAAGTTGAGTTATTGAATCATTGTTAAAAATAAAACTAGATTGAGGATTATCTATATATTGTGGAAGAGCAAGAAAGTTGTTAGTTGGATTAAATAAATTCAGAGCTAGTTCATGTAACATTAAAGGAGATAAAGAACAAAGACATTCAATATGATTCTCAGCTTTTATAGGAATTTCCGAATACAAGTGTAAAGGCAATATAAGAATTGTCTTCACAACATCTTTCTGTGTGATCATGTCGATTGGTCGTTAAAAGAATATCCAAAACAAGGATTTAGAATGATGCGAAACTATTTGTCTATCATCATCATATAATGCTAGATATGCAGTGTATCTTGATCAATGAGGAGAATCTTTTCAACAGTTGAGTTGTTTAATAGGGAAGACTATAGTGTGATATAAATAACTCACTTGCTGTTCGAAGAAAAAATGGATTGTTCAACATAGCAGTAATATTTAAATTGATGAGAAGAGTGAATAGTATGTGTTTGATGGTCTACAAGTACATTTGATTCAATATTGTTGAACCATTTTGGTTTTTTTTGAATTTAAAGAATCTTAGATTATAAGCGAGATCATGGAACAAGAGTAAAAACCTTCTATTAGATGTGACAGGAAGAGCAATTTCATTCTATGAAGATGGTTGGAAATTTTTCTATATCTTTGTGAGTTGAATATATCCAAAATTGGTTTTGAACCTCCTTATATTATATTGGTATCCAAAGTATGAGTATTAAAAGAAAGGTTCAAACGTTTTATAGTTAATAATGTTGAGGACCACTAATCTTTAAATAAAGCAGGTGAAGAGATAGGCTAACAATAGAGAGGAGATGATAGAAGCCATTCCTGTATTTGAAGATATAAGGTATGAATTTTGATGTGATTTCAAGCAAGCTGAGATCATTGACAATTTTTTGCAAATTTGAAATTTTGGCTTGTAATTGTTGATTGTATAGATGAACTAAGTCATAGATCTTGATGAGTGTATAATTGCATTGGAAGTACTGATAAATAGGTGTAAGACTGCTTTGAAGGTTTTATAGAATGTTTCTATTATCATATCACAGAAGTTAGTCATCAAATAAATGGTTCGTATTTTATAGAGAATTCTTGAAATAATAATAATTTTAAATATAGATACAATTTATTTGTCAGTTAACCTTTTTCTTTTCATAATATTAGCAGAAAAAGAAACTTTGTCTTGCACTTGTTAATAAATGAATTTCTTGTTTTGTAGAATTGAGATCCATATTTCTAAATAGCAGACTGAAACTTTAGGATCACTTAGTTGTAATCAGATATTATTATTGGTGAGCTTAAAGTTAACTCTATTTTGTGTTAGAAGTAATGTGAGAAGTAAGGACTTATTCCAATTTACTTTGACATTATTTAAATTATAAAAGCTATCTGCAATTAAAATAATTTCATTGAGATTATGTTTGGATTTACTCAGTCAAAAAGTATCATCTATATATGCTAGACAAGGAACATAAGCATCAAAGGTGAGTGAAGAAGATTCTGTGATATTAGTAAAAATATCAGATTTAAGAGTATAGCTTAAGGTGGATTGTTAAATTTTTGATAATAAGGGGTTATAGTATATATACCAAAGGATAGAGAAGATAATTTCCCCTTAATATATATCAGAAATAACTTGATAATCATTTGTATTTCTATATGCTATAAAGACCTGGTTAAAACGTGATGAGAACAGGACACAGATAAAGTTGCAGAAGGTAAAGGACAGCTTAAGATACAATAGAGCTTTTTGGAGTATGATCATATTGACTCTGTCATAAGTAAAGATGGAAACTGTAATTAATATATTGCAACTTTTAATGTTGCAATTTACGTTGCAATTAGTTTTAACCTATATATGTTACAACTTATAATGTTGCAACATATGTTGCAACTAATTTTAGCTTATGTTGCAACATTTTGTAAATTTGAAATCAATTGCTGTATTATCTTTAGTCATAAGTTTTTGACATATCCTGAAAAAGGAATCAAAGTTGCTCTTTGTATTGGTGATGATGTAAAGAGGTTCCAAAGTGGATTGATGAGAAAGGCCTGCAAAATTTAAATCTGAAAGAGCATTAGTATTAATTAGAACTTTTTGCAATCTAGCATTGAGAATCTTAGTGAAAGCTTTGCGAACAGATTCTAGGAGAGTAATAGGTCTGGTATTATTAAGATCACAATTCCATGGCTTTGGTTTAGGTATAGGATATGCATGGGCTAAATTCCACTGATTTGGAGTGAGACCAGATGAAAAACAAACGCAAATAATTTTGTAGAGCAGTTTATTAGCGAGAGGACCCAATTTTTTCAAAATTTTATTAGAAATGTTGGAGGGCCTAGAAGCTTTGTTGTTGAGTAGATGTTTTATAATGAGCAACTATTCGTCGTAAATAGGAATATCAAGTATATATTCATAAACATTATCATTGATAATTAAAAGAGGTTAGTAATAAGATTTTCATTGTAACCAGGAATTTGAAAATTGAAATGATATAGGATCAATAATATCGATGTTTTTTGCTTCTGCTACAGTTTGAAAATGAAGAGCAGTGGCCTTTTTGATTTGCGTTGGTTCAAGTTCTAAATAAGAATCATGATTAGGTTCATTGATTAAAATTCTGTCAAGAACAATAGTCTTTCTGACCTATCAAGGTAGGAATCTATCATTTTGGAAGGTGTATTCTTAAAATTATCAATTCGTTGTAAAATGTGGGCTTTGATGCGATCATTAGTTTCTTGTTTAGAAACTATTTTCAATTTACTATCCAAAGGTTTAATGATAGAAGCTATTAGGTTTAAAAAATACGCCTTAAGATCTTTTTGATAAAAAAAAGAATCTAGCGAAGCTGATGAGATTCTATGTTCATTAGCGATATTCAGAACAGTAAGATGCTCGTCAGAATTAATGCTGAATGAGAAAGATGAGAAATTGGAAGCAGCTGCTTCTTTGTCTATAGAAATTTTAATACTATGGTATAGTTTATAAAGCTTTTTGATTTGCTTATGAATGGTAAAATTATTGAAACTGAACAGATACTTATGATGTAAGGTCAAGGTAGTTTTAGGAATATGCTTGTTAGCAGTACACAGAGTTGATTGAATGAAAAATTCCCATGCTTGATTAAGTGTTGATTGAGAAAAACCAAGATCAGAATAATTACAACTACTAAATTTTTTTGATTCTCTGATTAACTTGTGCAATTTATCAGAAAATAGGTCCCAGTGTAAAAATGCAGTTTTTTCAAAATTAAAAGATTTTTATGTAGTTTTGTATTGTTTTCAATAAGCATTAGAGGAATTGTTGAAAATATTATTTTTGTAGATGGTTATGTGTAAAGGAAGATAATCAGATTCATAGATAGTACTTGAGGAATCAAAAATTTTAAAAGAAGTAAGATCATGAGAAAGAGAAGAGGATGTGAAAATATAGTCAATGTAGGTGTGAGTCTTTTTTGAGAATGTAAATCTATAGGGAAGTTTTTGTGAATTATCTGAGATTAGTGACGCTGTATAAATAAAATTTAAATTAGTTAATTTGTTTATGAAAAATCTGCACATTCAATTTCTTTTTAAGTTATTGTGTTTGTTTTGAATCTTATAAAAGTCTATATTGAAATTGCTCATTAAAATTATATGATACGATTTTGATTGTGCTTCAATAATAATATCAATAACTAGAGCTTCAAGTTTTGATCTAAGGGCCAGTTGATCTTTATTGTTAGTATTGGTAGGAAGGTATATTTGAATAATCCTTAATTTGGTTTTGTTTTTGAATTGGAGATCTATGTAAGCAATTCTGTTGAATAAGAATTTTTGATAAAATATATGGTCATGAAGATAGGATCTAATGATGAAACTAACACCTTAGTAATTGCTTTGGGATTATTAGATGAGAAAATGAATTTGTATGAGTGGTTATGAAAATTTTTTGAACTGTATGATGTTTGTGTGAAACTGAGATGTGTTTTGCTTAAACCTAAAATATTGAGATTGTAGAAAATAAAAAATTGTTCAATCTGTTCAAATTTATCATTGGATACGCAGCTTCTAACTTTGTGAGTAGCAATAGAAAAAAAATTGGATTATTAAAATGCGAGTAGAAATTGTCATTTGTCAAAATTCTTTCTTTGCAATTAAGGTGAATATTTTGAACACCATTTTGGTTAATAAATTAGTATACACTCATAAATTAGAAGGAGAGAGAGTTTGAGTGATAAAACGTAAAGCGGAGGAAATTGAATGTATTTCAGACTTAATATCATTAACTGAAAATTCTACTATATGAATTCATTGAAGGTGAGTTATTTGAAAATTGGAAGCTTCGGGCGAGATGATGAAAGAAGATGGATTATTATTATTTTCAACTGGTAGCAGAGGTGGTTTTCATTTCCTCTTCACCGTTATGAAATGAAAATTCGTAATTAGGATTATCAACCTGTTTGGGATTATGTTCGATATAATGCATGTATTCAAATCTATATAAACAGAAGTCAATGTCCTTCTGGTTTTGTTCTTGTTTGATGATAAAGTTTTTTAGAGAGATGATTTCATCATCGATTAGAGTAAGTCTGTTTTTGATGTTATCCAATTTTTTTGGATGAATTTAAGGGCATTGATGGTATTTTGAGGTACTCTTTTTTGATCATTATTACTGTTTTGCTTATTATCAGTGAACTGGTTATGATTAAATGTGTTATTTTTTCCATTTTGTAACACATGAGAAAAGATTTATGAGAATCTTTAGTTAGAAAATTGAGAGGATCTTGGTGATCTGTATTGTTCAGACTTGAAACAATCATAAAGTGATTTATAAGAATTAATCAGTTTTCTATTTGTACAATCTTTTGCTTCGTGGTCAGGTACGTCACAACTTCTGCAATGTTTTTTGGAAGGTTCCATCCAATATAAAACTTTTCCTTTGAATTTTTGGGATTGATTGGAAGCTGATACGAGATCCTCATTATTAGAAAAATTGACAAAGACGTAGGGTTAGAGACTGTATTACTGATTATATGGGATAAAGCATGATTTAGCATTAATATGAAAGAGAAAGTCAATTAGTTGTCTTTGATTAGTATTATATGGGAGACCGGTTAGTTTGAGTTCGTATTGTTGTATGAGAGCAGTTTGTGCAAGTCAAGGTCCATTGGTTCAACTCTCAAAAAAGTTTTTAAAAAGGATACAGACCACATGTGATCGTAGAATTGTTTAATGAAATCAGGATTCTCAAAAATGATAAAAGCAAATTTGCTAGGGTCCTCTGATGATTATAAAGAAATGAGAAAATTTTTCGTATTTGGCAAAGTAATTTCATACAATATCAGATTTGGTAAATAGGGATATGTCTAAGACTTTAATCATCCTGTCTTTTTCAGTATCTTGTCGTTGCTATTTCACAGCAGGATCTATGATAGTAAATATAGGGTTATACTGAGTCTCCTGAGTTTTTGTGAGAGCATGTTTTAAGGAGTTCATCAAGTTGAAGTAAACAAAGAATTTTCTGAGTTTGGAGATGTAGGTGGAACCTTGAAAATCGTTGAAATAGATGAATAAAGAGTTGATGAACGTGCGCTTTTCAGCCACAGATTTTCCTTTGATATTAGATGGGTTATTAGTCACATAAAAACATATAAGGGCAGTAATAATATTAGGTAGTTTCGATTCTATCTTGGTCACGTGGTTTATTAGTCTCTTCAACTTCATCAGACTATGACTGCTTCTGTTTTCCTTTATCTATTAGAGGTAATATATAGTCAAAGCCAGTTAAAACATTTTGTTTTCATTAAATTTACGTGCATAGAATCGTTGATAGTGAGTTTGGGTAGAGGTGTAGAAGTGAAATTAATAATAGAGTTAAAGGATGAGTCAACATTTATATTATTTAGTGGCAAAGGTATCAGTAGAGTTGTTTAGAGGTGTTGGAGTCATAGTATAAGATGTATCATTGCTTAGAACTATGTTTTTGATAATATTATGAATATTCATATTGGTATTATGATCGTTTGGTGGAAGAAAAGTTTTTTGTTTTTTTAGAGTAGAGGTATCTTCGATATTTTCTAAAGTTTAGGAGGAATAACTAGAGATTTTACTATCATTAGAAGAGTTATTTCGTTTGTTTTTATTATTAGTTCGTTGATTTTATAGTTGAGCAAGTAACGGGCATTATTTTTCTTTTTATCGATCTTTTTCATTTGTTTTTTGTTGTTTGGAAAAAGTTTTTATTTTATTTTAATATTTAATTTATTAAATAACATTACTTTAAAATTAACATTTTATTTAAGATATTTATTATTGAAATCTGATTAGATATAATATTTAATATTACTATATAATAAATAAATTGTTAAAATTGAGTAAGATATTATTGAATTTTCTTATTATAATAAATTGTGATATCCAAAAATGAAGATTCATTATAGTGAGGTTTAACTGTATACTAAAAAATTTGATTTAAATATTAGACTAATAAAAAATATTAATAAATAAAATTAATTTGAGTATGATTGATAAATTTATTAATAATTTTATTTCACTTAGTTTATATAATAGTAAATAATACAAATTTGATGATTTTCATTTACAAAAAAAATTAACTCTCAATTAAAATAATCAGCCAAACTTTTAAACTTTGATAATAAGGGATTAAGAAAGAATAATTGTTGTGATGTTGTAATGATGAAAGATATAATTTTAAATTTAAATTATAAATTTCTTTTTGATAATTTTTATTTAATTATTGTACAATTTTAGCTATTCAACTAAGTTATCATTTTCACATAAACATTTTTTTATTTCATAAAATACTTTCTCTCTTTTATTTTCTACTATTTTCTTAAAATCATAAAATTGGACTTGAAATCCTCAATTTCTTCTTTCTTACTTTTTATTAATAAAGCTATATAGAATTTAAATAGAATTAAAATGAGTTATAATTATTTAATAAAACTTTATATAATTTTTGAATACAGTCAATTCTCTCTAAAGGGAGTGTCAGAAATTACGTCATTTTAAAGGGAAGGGGTTCAATTTATAATGACATTCCACAAATTTTATATAAGTTAATTATAAATTTCTTAAAATAGATAATGACAAGAGAGGGAGGGGATCAAAATTTCTAAAATCTTAATAACGTAATTTCTGGCCCTTCCTTAAATATACACTCTCTAATGCACACATTATATATTTTCTCTCTAAATACATACTCTTATTCAGTCTCAAGTATATAAAGATCATATAAAATTTCTCTCTCTAAATGCACATTTTCTCAAATTTTTATTATAGTCTCGAGAGGATACACTTAAAGAGAATTGACTGTATATATATATTTTTATTTATTTACCAGAATGGACTTTTCTTTTTTTATAAATTTGAGTTAATTTATGAGATTTAATTTATAGTTTACCTATTGTAATAATTTAATAAAATTAGAAGTGAAAAAAATTGCTATAGAGATGAAAATGAAAATGTTGAAATAAAAGGTTTTTTTAACTAATTATCAGAATTTGGGTTATATAAATATGATATTTATATATAAAAAAAAATTAAAGAAATGTTGATTAACCTACAATGATAAGTTTAAGATTAAAGTAAATTTTTTATTATAAATAATAATCAGTGTTATGCAGTATGTAAAATCTATGTGCACAATGTGCACATGTGCTATTAATTTTTTGTGTGCACAAATTATTACTAAAAATAAATAAATTATGTATAAAAAAGGTAATTTTACATAAGAAATTGTTATGATTTTCTTATTTTAGTAATAATTAATCAATTTGTGCACATAAATTTTAACTTAGATTTTATACACTGGTGTTATATAAATCAGAAATAAATTTTTCGATGAAAAATTCAAGTTAAATCAAAAAAATTATTTATATAAATGATATCTCCCAGTTTCAAGAGAGTCAATCTTAGTTTTTATATTTTTGATTGATTGGGATAAAAGCTTTAATACAGAAGAACGTGATCTTTATAGAGTCAGTTTTATTTAATTTGATGATGTTAATGATTTCTTTAATAGTGTAATCTCACATAAAATGTTCAGTACTTATAAATTTCGTAACGAAATGACAAATGTCTAGTAAATATAGACTCCTGATAAATGTTGTATAATGAAATAATGGGGGCCTTGAAGATAAAGTCAGATATAATTTCGTTGTTATATAAAATAGTTTTTGTTTTATTGGGAGAAAATTGAGTAAAATTTTAAAATTTTGAATGTTTCTCTTCCATAAAATTCGAACTTCAATTTCACACCAAAGTTTGCTTATTATTAAGCATAATCATAAATCTATATCATCCAAATATTCAAATATTTCATTTAAGCAGTCAACGGAAAGGTTAACCATTTTGAAGATAAAGGGAAAAAAAGGTAAGTGAAAAGAAATACGTTTAATAAGTAGAATCATGTATATAACAGAAGGTTAATATTTTGAAAGGTATTATTTTTGCATTTTTTATCAATTGAATCAATTTTTGGAGTGAATTAGAATCAAGAAGCAATTTTTTTGTTAAATAGATATTTTATGATTCATGATGTATGATACTGTTATCTTATGATACTAATGACTGAAAATTAGTATTAACGCAAGATTAACAAAGGATTTAGCTTTAAGATTTTGCAGTGCAATTTATGGAGAGCTTCTGAAGGTTTATCGATCAAATATATTTTAAAAGACAAGTATGACTTATGGGTTAAGTAATTTAGAATTTTATTAAAGAAAAGAATTATTACAAATGTATTTGTTTGCATACAAGTGTTTTA
>CAMKVN010003409.1:0-10570 GCA_946474995.1 Funneliformis geosporum
GATTCGTGGGCGGTCAGGAATCTTTTCTGAGTACTATTTTCGATTTTGTCCTAGAACTCCCATTTTTGCCCTACTGCTTATATTATTAACAAAAATCTAAAAAAAATTTTCAGAATGATTGAAATTTCTGGAAAGTGATTTTCTTCAAGAGAATCATCTTCAAAAATACTTTCTTTAAAAAATAGTCTCAAAAATGATTCTCTTGAAAAAAAAATATTTCTGAATGATTTTCTTAAAAAGAAAATGCTTCTAGAATATTTCTTATAAAAGAAATCACTTTTAAAGTGTTTTTCTTTAAGAAATATATTTTCAAAGCAATTCTTTTAAAAGTTTTACTTTTAGAGTATTCTTTTTTAAGAAATATATTTCTATAGTAATTTCTTTTAAGAGTTTTATTTCAAAATGATTTCTATTAAGAAATTTACTTTTAGAGTAATTTTTATAAAGAAATTTACTTTTGAAGCAATTTCTATTAAAAAATTCACTTCATAGTAATTTCTTTTAAGAATTTCATTTCTAAAGTGAGTTCTATTAAGAATTTTACTTTCAGAGTGAGTTTTATTAAGAAATTTACTTCTGGAGCAAATTTATTTAAAATTTTACTTCTTGAATATTATTTTTAAAGTAAAATACTTCTACTGTAATATATCTTTAAAAAAATATACTTCTGAAGCATTATTTTTAAAGTAAATTACTTGTACTATAATGTATTTTTAAAAGAACATGCTTTCAGAATATTATTTTCAAAGTAAAATGCTTCTGGAGTATTATCTTCAAAATAAAACACTTCTAGAGTATTAATTCAAAGAAAATCTCTTTTGTGGTGTATCTTTGAAGGATATGTTTTCAAATCATTATCTTTGAAGAAAAATGCTTCTGAGATGTTTATTAAATGTGAATTAACTTATAGATAGAGTAGAATACAAAATTTATATTTATTTAAGTTATATAATGAATTAAATTTTATTTATTTGCAAAAAAAATAATTAAAAAAATTAAATAATCTTAAAAATAATAAAAATAAATATAAAGCATAAACAAAAATGAATACATATAAAAAAAATAAATTACACTAAAGTATTATTTTTAAAAATAAATTTTATTCTTACTTTTTAAAATAAATCTGATTTTAACTATCCTTTAAGTCATACGCATTTATAAATTGTTTTACCTTTTAAACTGCATCTTTTTTATATTACCAAATCTATTCCACCTGAAAAATTCTTTCTATAGGTGTACTTATAACTAAAAAATAATAATTACAATAAATTTTTAATAGTAATTATAATTTATAAAATAATTACAATTATAATATTTATATTAATCTGGAATAGCTAAATAATCTTTAGCCATTTTTAAAAAGATTTAGATATTCTCTTTTATGAAGCTTTATAATAATTTAATAAGTTAAAAAAAGAAATTTATTATTATAATAAATATTTTTTTATAATACTGTTAACATGTAATTCTTGCGAATTACAGCTGTTAGACAGAATGTTAAAATGTTATTTCTTTTTAATTGCACAGTAATCTTAATGCTTTACAAGTTTATTATTACGATTAAACTTAGATAAAAAGGTTTATATGAGTGTTTCACAAATAATAAATCATAGTGTATCAAGTAATTATATTTCAAAGTAAAAATGTTTATTAATAAGATAAGAAAATAGGAAATAAAGAAAATAAAGAAAATAAAGAAAATAAAAAGAGATGACAAAAGAAAATAAAAGAAAATAAAGAAATGAAATACTAAAACTAAAGTGTATTCTGTTTGTCTCTTAAAACTACTAGAAACTGACTTGTCAAATCCTATTTTTTACATGATTTAAAAAAACTATTGATTTATATAAAATATAATATATAGAAAAATATAACTAATATGTCTAATATATTATATATGTTAAATATGTTTGAGATGTTTAAAGATTGACATTATAATTAAGAAGTTACAACTTGATTGCAACTCCTTGTAAATTTAAAAATTCATAATAGTTATAATTAGTTAAAATTTTTAAAAATAATTATGGAAACCATCTTTAGATATATCCTATATGTCAAATCTGTTTAATATATCCTATTTATCGATCATGTTAGATATATCATATATATCAGACATGTTAAAATATCAGAATTGTCAGATATGTCAGATTTGTCAAATTTGTCAATCATCTGCATCACATAGGTCCTATCACATTTTATTTGTTCACAATACTTGCTTTCTACCATAATAAAATATCAGTTTTATTAAATATTACTGGATCTCTAAGATAAGATTTAAGCTCATTTCTGTGATTTATTTTTCTTTTTTTAAAAATATGAGTAAGAATATCATTTTCTAAATTATTAGAAGAATGATTAACATCTGCAATATTTTTGTATTTTTTTTCCAAATATCAGTAATAATTAATATTAAAATTGCATCCAATTCACAATTGTATATAAAAACTAAGAAAATCTGCTAAAAGCATTTGTTCTCTACTAGCGAGTATTTGCATCTAAAATCTAAATTAGTTTTAACAATTCTAATTATAATTGGTATTTTATTATTGAAAGAGCATATTATCTTAATATACTTAAGTGAATGTGAAAACAAATAATAGGAATATTTGAAATAAAAGAAAACATTCTAAAGTAAAAATATTGTGAAAAGTTAGGAGAGAAATCTGAAAATGTTTTAAAGTAAAGAATATTGTTAAGCCTTCTAAAAAAGGCAAGAAGGATTCAGAGGAAAAAGAATATATGGACAGCCTAATTAAGATCAAAATTAGTGTAGAAGAGGATTTTACTTCTAGCTTTTTTAAACTACCAGGGTATATACTAATTAACGTTTGAGTGTATTTCAAAAAATGTTTAACTTTTTTTGAAATCAAAAAGTAAGACTTACTTAAATTCTTCTTAAAAAAGTGTAGTCTTAACAGTAAAGCTAATATGCTATATGATAAAATGTGAAAAATTTATTCAAAGGTGAAAAAACTCCTTCTTGCTAACTGTGAAAAATTTACGTGAAGTAGGATATCACTGTATTATAGATATTTTTCACTGTCAAGAGCTTTTGATAAACCAAAGTATAATAAAAGATTATAGAGAAATTGTCTTTATAAATTATGTTTCTCTTTTAACACATACTATTGCACAAATGAAATAAAGGTACAGAACCTTTGTAATACATATGCTGTTAATGAGATATAGTAATTAGTACAAGGGTTTATAAAAATATAAAAAAGGGAAATATCCATGCACAAATATATTTACACCTAAAATAGGTGTTATAATAAAAAGACCTGTAACAGGTTTGTATTTTGTATCTTTATATCCTAGCATTATTATGACCTATAACTTCTCTTCAAAAAAAATCATATTAGAGTAAAAAAAGTCTGATAATGTTCGTAAAGATGGGAATGAGCTTTATAAGATTAAGTTTAAATTCAATAAGCATGACGTTTAAGCTTAATGCGTACATCATAAAAATCAATCTAAGAGAAAAAGATTATATCTAATAGTATTAAAGAATTTATTTAACAAGAAGGTGGAGCTTAAAACATCTGGTCCTATTAGAAAAGAAAAAAGAGATACTTTGAAAAGATGATAAATTTAGCTAAAGAAAGAGGTAAAAGAATTTCAGAAAGCTTAAATTTAGAATACTTATCTATTTGCTTCAATTATAATTATTTGGATTCAAAGCAAAAGCTTTGAAGGTATATATGAACACTTTTTATGGAGAAGTGGAAAATTCAAAATCTCTAATCTTTCTTTATGAATTAGTCTGTTACTATAATGGAAAAATATAACTTTAAACTTATCGTAGAATTTGTCTCAAAAAAAGGTTTAGGATAAAATATAGAGATACTGATTCTTTATATCTCATCTACTCAGATAGGTATTATGAGAAATACGATAAAGCTTTCACTGAAAGTGAAGATCTTTCTAAAGAAGTATACTGGTATTGAATAATCAAAATTACTATAAATATGATGAAAAAGTTATGTAATTAAGTAAATGTTTATCTTAGGATAAAATTAGGATGTCTTATCTAAAGATAATATATGAAGTAATATTATTTTCCATCTGCTTTACTGGTAAAAGAGGACCCTGAACTATACTAATATAACTCACATTTGAGTTTGCGTAGAGTTTATATGTAAACTTTGCCAAAAGTTGCTTATTTTTACAAATTTATATATCCTACATACCCCATTATCTCAATAACCAGTAATTCAATATTAATGCAATTTATACCATTGGATTCGTCTAATCGAGAGGAATCTAATGGTAGTAATATCATCATTTTAGCATTAATATTGACCGAGTTATACCATACAATATAATTTTAATTGTGTATTTGTACTACATTTGTGAGTTCTATTAGTATAGTTCAGGGTCCTGATAAAAGAAGCACTTTGGGATTAGGCATAAAGATGTAGTAAATTTTAAACTGAAAAACCTTTTCATGAAAGGGATAGATACTGTAAAGCAAGGTAAATCCTAACTTTTCAAATTCATTGGAAAAAAGTTTATGAGAGAGGCTATGGATATAAATAATATGCGCTTAATTCATAAAATTATTGAAGATATTCTTAGAGAAGCATGAAACAAGAAATGGGATTTTAATGAATTTAATGTAATGGAAACATTAAAACCTAAGAAAAAAATCTTTGTAATAATCGTTTTATAGGACATATGAGAGAGAGAAATGAGAGGATTCCTGATCCTGGTAAATACTTTAGCTATGTTATTATAAAAGGCTCTCCTCTTTACAATAAAAAAAGTAGTAAGAAGCCATATAAAGTTAGCAATTTTATGGATTATGCAAATACCGCAAAATAGTAAAATATGAAAATAGATATCAATTTTTACTTAGGAATAATAACAGCAATGTATATATGCTTTATCAATGAAGATAATAGATATCAATCACCCTCATCAGATAGAATAATGCGTATTCTTAGAAAAAGGCAAAAACTATCTTGAAAAATATATAGAAAACTTATGATAAACTTTCTAGGTTCTCTTAGTGAGGCCTGGCAATTCTAGCTAAGAAAATATAGTCATTAAGATACTTTGTATAATATTTTTTATATAATTTTTCTTATGCAATAATACTGGCTAACTCCAATTTCTATCTTCGATCTTTTGATCTCTGATCATACAATCTGGCCTCAGATATATCTGAAAATATAAATTACTAGTCTGAATCTATTGATCACTTCCAAAAAATTCCATAGCTTTTTTCTTTTTCAGTTATTTACATTAGAAAAAAAAGATTAAAACTTCTGCTTTAAAAAGGAAATAAAATGCAAGATTATAATGAAAATAATATTAAAGTTTTAACATATGCCCAAAGTAGAAAGGAAGGTATTTAGCTAAAGTTAGTCCTAATACATATTTATGGACATGTAGAAAGTATTATCAATAGGAAGCGCTATATAAAAAAATGAAACAGGTATAACATTTGTTCTAATATATCAGAAAGAACATATCAGTATATATTTAAAGATTATAAAAAATTTCCATTCTGAAAACCTAAATTCTTAAAGGGTTTTACACTTAGATAGATATAATAAAGTGCTAAATTTGGCTTTCAAATATAGTGATAATTAGTATTACTAAATCATGCCTTTTTCATCTTTTTTAGTAAGTAAGAATCAGACAGTAGTATCTTTTAATAGTTGTTATTCATCAACACCTATTAGGTATATATATTTTACTGATAGTTTAGAATATATCTGATCAAATTTTATGGTATTATTAGGACTCATTCCAATTAACTGAGTAGGAATATCATTCATGTTATTAACAATTTTTCTTACAAATTGTTCATATTCTTTACATTATTTACTAGTAGATAAAAGAAACTCTACTACATACTAGTTTTAAAAACTCTTAATTTAAAAAACCCAGCATAATGGTCAACAAAGGCTAAGCTTGCATATCTAAAACGTGCTTTAATCCTTCAAATGCTAACATTATATTTACCTATTAATAAAGTCATAAATCTTAAAAATTCAGTGCCCTTATTACATTATAATTTTTGAGGCCAGTTAAAGAGCTTGTCAGAATTATCATATATACTTTTAAAAGCTTTTGTGACTTCTGCATTATTTTTTGATATTAAAAAACAAAATCTTTATATTTAGTTACGTAGTTTATAACTAATAATATATAGTAAAATATTAGACTATTATCTAGTAAATCTATATTTATATCATCATATGGTATTTCAATCAAATCACATTATTATACAGAATTCAATTTTGTGATTCTAGAATAGTTAGCATAAGATATATACTTAGGTGAAGAACGAAAGATTTGATATATTACTTGAGTATCAAGCTATTTTTTTTACATCAGTAAATAGAAAGGTATATTCAGCTTTTTTACATATAGCTCATAATCCTTTAGTATGTTGGTAAAGACCTTCAGATTGATAATACAGCTTTTGTAAGGCAAGATTTTAGTATAGATCATGAGTTTTCTGAGAATCAATATAATCAAGGTTTTTCTATTCCAAATCTCTTTTATAATCAAGAAAAAAAAGAATGTTATTTCACAGATCCCATCAAAGGCAGAAAAGAATATGTGAAGAATATAAAGCTAAGTTGGAGAAACATAACTATCATCTTCTAGATACATTACAGACAGAGATAGAAAATAATTGCTTGAATGAGAAATGGTTAATTAACTGAAACGTAAATATATCTGATATGAGCAGAAAATCTAAGATCTTAATAAAGAAATAGAGTGTCTTGAGAATGCTTCAGAAGAAGAAATAGCAGAGCTAAGATCTGAAATCTCCAGTATAAAAAATCAGCTATATCAAGCTAAGAAGGATGTGTAAAATAAGGAAAAATATATCTCTAGTTGAGAGAAGTGAGTAGAATCTGAGAAGTAAGTAAAAAAATTGCAATGTTATATCAAAGTTATTTCATCAAGGAAAAATTCACCAATACAGAAGAATTCTTCTGATCAATATAATTCTGATGATAATATGGCAACAATCACAAAACTGGCAAATGTTATAGATAGTTATCTAAATAATCTAAACAATAAATAAAGAAATTTTGATCAGTCAAATAAAAAGAATAATAAAACAGATTCGCTGAAAAGAGAATAATTTGTATGCAGATTTATCTCGTGAGTAATGGAGACAATATAATGCTAAGGCTGAAAGAAATAATCAAATAATATGAAGAAATTTTACTGAAGAAGTAGAACGAAGGGTTATTAGTAACCTTTAAGAGTTACGAACTAATATTCAGAATATGGCAAACAGCAGTGTGTAAAATCTATGTGCACAATGTGCATATATGCACATTAATTTTTTGTGTGCACATATTACACAACATAAAATGTGCATAAATTATTACTAAAAATAGATAAATTATGTACAAAAAAGATAATTTTACATAAGAAAATATTATGATTTTCTTATTTTAGTAATAATTAATCAACTTGTGCACATAAATTTTAACTTAGATTTTATACACTAGCAAACAGAAAGCAAACTTATATTGGTAAATTATTATGAAAAAAGATAGCCCTTCGACTAATAACTCGAAGGCATAAATCTGCAGCTAACTTGACAGAATTTAACTGAATATAATGAACATTCGTTATATCACAAGGTGATAAAATCAAATGCCGATTTTTTTATATTGTATAACATTAGATGTCAATTGATTTAAAGTAATAAAAAAAGATGCAATATTTTTTCAAAAATTAATTTATCAATGTGCGGTTTTTTTTCTCATTTTTTCTTTACATTTAAGTAAAAAAGATCTAAGAAATCTTTGCCATAGTGAAACTTAGATGAAAGCTAAAGTTTAAGGTATTATTAATTAATATATGAATATTAAAATATATTTTATAAATTCTAAAGCATTTTTAAAGTCTACCAATATTTTTTCTTCTATTACTTCATTTTCTTCTTTTTATTCCTCTTTTTTATTTCATTATCTAATATTTCATCATCTAATAAACTATTATTAATATTATCATCTCTTTTTAATCTTTTTATATAAGAGCTTATATTAAAGATAACACCCTTTTTTAAAACAATTTATACTTATTATTTTGTTCTGCAAAACATTTGTAATAAAATCTTGTTTATATATCAACATTACACTTTCTTTTTTATCTAAACATTTAAATTATTGATTATATTAATTTTGATATATATTAGTTTTTATAGCCTAAATTAAACAATATTTAGATCATTTTTATTATAATCCTTAACTTTAGATAGACTATTATTAATATCTATTTACTAATAACTATCATAAAATATAAATTTATTTAATAGATACTTTTATTTTAATTAATTAAAAAATTTTTTTAAAAAAAAAACCAATAATTTTATTTTTTTTACAAGTAAAAAAATTAGATTTTCTTTTCTAGTAAATTATATAAATTATATGCTAATCAATTTCATACCAATCAAAATCAATTTTTATGTGATATTTCAAAAAATATTTTTAACCAATAAAATCGCAAGAAATTAAATATTTATTATGCTATGGCTGTCACTATTAACATGATCTTGAATTACTGATTTTTTGCTAACATTTTTTAAACCTAAATTCAAATTAATCAAATTATAAATTTATAAATTATTAAAAATTAATTCGTTAATAATAAATAATTAATCTTCTTTAACAAAAGAAATATTAATGTTATGAAATATACATAATTCACAGTATATATGTTTTTTCATAATTATGTTTTAATCATGAAAATTCTTTGAGCTATTTTTTTTTGGAATCTCTTTTTATTAATTTTTACTTTTTTTTTAATATATGAAGATTTTTTTTTCTGAGAAAATAAAACTTCATTTACTTCTTCTTCTGTAGAAAATAAATTTTCTTCACTTTCAGATAAAGATTTATCTTCAGTTGATTTATCATTATTTTTATTAGTATTAATACTAATTGTTTATAATATTAAAGAATAGTCATTTTTTACATTTCAAGATAAAAAATAAAAAAAATTCATGTTCAGAATATATTATTCAGATTATCTGCATATTACAATTTACAAATAAATCATGATTTTCAAATAATTTACTTAAAATTATTATTGGTAAAAAAACTGATTATCCTCAAAATTTTCAGTTACTTTTAAAATTTACCATTTTTTCTGATTTTTACAGTTGTATTTTTAAATCTACATTCTCTATATTTATTGATAGCAATTTGCTTAATATATTTAAAAGTATATTTGTGGTCTGCATTATAAGAATATCATTAAGGTAACTGAATGAAATCTAGAGTTTAGCTAGACATCTAAATAGTAAAAGTAAAACTTAGTTAAATTATATTAAAACCTTATTAAAGAATCTATAAAATTCAAAAAAAAGTAAAACTATATCAAAGCTTATAAAAATAGTGAAATTATATTAAACACTTAATAAAAATTTAGCAAAACTAAAGGTTTAGATATTTAGTCAAATCCAAAATAAGTTTAGATAAGCAACCTTAGACATCATAAATTAAGATTTTTAATATTATGAAATCTTATTTTACCATTCATAATATTTTACATAATATCATAATAAAATTGATTTATTATTATCAAATTTTTTAAAAAGATATTTATCATTCTTACTATTAGTAATTTTTTTAGCAACTTCAAGAGTAAGATACCAGTTGAATTTATACTGTGAATATTATAATCTACTACATTTTATACTAGCGAATAAAGAAGACTTTTATTTGAATCTATATATTCAACTATTTGTACATTTTAATTGATCCTCGATATTTAGTTTTTTTGTGAATTTTATTCCTTTTTTTTGTAATATCATATCAAATAAAGGAATTTCAACAATTATTGCTTGTGTTGTCTATATTTGTAAAGCTTTATCAAGCTTTGAAAATTGAACTGACCGTTAACAAAAAGTATTTAAAGTTTGTGAATTAGAATGAAAACTAATTATTTTTCACGTTTTTCCAAATTTTATTGATAGTTGTTCTATCAATATTTAAGTTTTTATATTTTGTATTAAAAAATAAAGCAACATTAACTTGATTTATGTTAGAATTAGCTACTATATTGTTAACATGTGATTTTGGTGAATCACTACAGTTAAACGAGATATTCAAGTATTGTTTCTTTTTAATATACATAGTAATTACTGATCTTTCCCGAAGTTCTTGACTTATAACTGGTATTATTTAAATGTATTTAAACTGTAATTCTCTAAGACTTTTAGGTTTACAAAGATTCACAACAGCTGAAGTTATCACGAAGGCTTATATATCACTTTAATTCACGAAAGTTTATAATATCACTTAGATAGTAGCTTATTGCTAAGACTTATGCATCACACAGACTTGTAGATTTCACTCAGATTGCAGCTTATTGCTAAGACTTATGCATCACACAGACTTGTAAATTTCACTCAGATTACAGCTTGTTGTTAAAACTTATGCATCATACAGACTTGTAGATTTTATTCAGATGTTAAATATCACGCTATCATATATAGATCACACAACAATAAATGATAAAACAGTTTATTGATAATAAAATAAATAAATAAAGATTAAAGAATTATTACACAAAGCTGAGTAAA
>CAMKVN010003410.1:0-10570 GCA_946474995.1 Funneliformis geosporum
TCAAATTGATTCAAATTGATTTGATCAAATATTTGAGTTCAATTCGATTCGATTCGATTCGATTTGAAAAAATCAAACAAATTCAAATTGCTTAAATATTTGATTCGATTCGATTTTGAGGAACCCTATAATTAAGACTAAAATATACTTCAAAAATATTTCTTTCTTATATGACACACCAAATGAACTTAGTATTTGGTGATATATTTAAAGAGAATGCAATATTTCAAAAAGTTTCTAAGAAAGCAGTTCAAATTGTTAGTTATTTTCATAATTCTACATTTTTTACAGGAAATTTAAGAGATAAATAGGAACAAATTTATAAAAAGACAATTAAATTAGTATCACTAGGTAATACCAAATGGAATTCATATTATTTTTGCTTTTATTTAATTTTAAAAACTCAAGCTGCCTTAAAGGTAATTAATTAATTATTTAATTTTGTTTATCTCAATTATTATAATCTATTATTAAAATTTTAAATTTTTTATAATAATATTAGTTTTAATCTGCAAAGTTTAATCCAGAACATATCAATGTTATTTATACAAATGGTATTTCTAATAGTACAGTTAATAAACAATCAAAAAGAAGTAATGGAGAATGAAAATTACCTGATGATATTGCAGATAATATTAATGATTCAGAATTTTAGAAGACATTATTTTCTTTACAAAATTTATTGTATCCTTTATATGAACTTTTAAATAAATTACAAAAAGATACTGCAAGACTTTATGAGATAATACATTGTTTTGTATATGTTACAAAAATATTTTTGGAATATCATGATTCAGATTTTTTAGAAAAAATAATATTTAAAATGGAGAATAGATGGAAGGATTAGGAACAGCCACTTTTATTACTTTCTATTGCTCTTCATCTATCCTATAAGATATTAAAATTTTGATCAACAATAAACAATTTAACATGATCACATATTAATCAATAGTTAAAATATTATTATCTTGCTTTTTTTGGAATTCTGACTAGAACAATTTTAATAGAATTAATTAATTACAAAAGAGAAGATAATCCATATGATAATGATTCTTTTCTTCAATTTCAAGGAAATGTATTAGATTTTTAGAATCGACAATAGGAATTGGACCAGAATTAGCAAAAGTAGCTATTCATATTCATGGTATTTGTGTTAATTTTGTATCAGTTAAACATTTATGGTCATCAATGAGTTTTTTTCATACTAATAGGTGAAATCGTTTAGATATTTAACACTATATTTAGAAAAATTAAACCATTTTTTTTAAAAAAAACTTGGATTTATTTTTTTTATTTTTATTTTATTTTTATTTAGCATACAAAAGTTCTTGCGATAAGTAAAATTTGTAATGACATTTTATATCAATGTCGAATTAGAGAAATTATACAAACTAATCAGCAAATGAAATAGCTTAATATTGTAACTCTAATTGCTGATGATTTGTTTAAACGAAATTTCTATTACAAATCATTATAATGAATTTCATAACAAATTGTTTAACAAAATTCATTATAATTCATTTAAATAAAATTCATATAATGAATTTAACTGAATTTGTTTAACGAAAACCATAATGAATTATTTAAATGAATCATTATACAGATTCATTTAACAAAAATTGTAACGAATCATTATAACGAATTTTGTACAATTCGTTTAAACGAAATTGTATAACAAATTTTATTACAAATTTAACAAATCTTGTTAATGAAACTTGTTAGCGAATTGTTACCAATCAGTAAATTCTAATTGAATAATAATCATCAATCGGGTATTAACTGATTGATAACTAATTATTAATTGAACCCGATTTGTTATTATTTAACATATAGTTATAAATTTTTTAAAATAAGTATAAAATCAGATTGGAAACTGATTTATGTAATTCTATCTAATAATTATGATTATGATATTAACTGATTCATACCCGATTGTAGTATCTACTGATTTTTATCTATTGATTGCTGATCAAAAAATAGTGACCAATTGAAAAGGTATTCAATTGATCAGCGTTTGACTTGTGATATGTATGGTATAATTTTAAAAGATTCAAAAGCGTCTTATTGTGAAAATATACGATTTAGCTATATATTGCCAGAAAAAATCCCTAGTGTTAGAACATTTCATCAGAACAAAGTACAGCAATTGTTTTTGAAGATGTATGTGTGATTTCTGAATCCATCCAAAATTGAATTATTCTATTTTTTATACATAAGCGTTATAAAATCATTTCAAGCATATATGTAACATAACATTACTATTATACACCAATAATTATCCATAAAAATATTTTACATCTAGTAGTCTTTAATGGTGGCAGTTTCTATTAAGATATTTCCAAGATCATTGGATGATATACTGAAAATATGAAAAATACCTCTATGGCTGTTAATAGTTATCATCGAAAAGGTGAATTTATTGTCTTTGATCTAAATAAATCAGATGATGATCCACTGGCAATTCGGTTGAGATTTGATATTCCATTAGACCTTCAAAAAGAGATAGAGTTATGAGAGAAGTGAAAAAAAGGATCATAAAGATTCATTTCTGAAATTAAAGTTTTGATTTTTTGATGAAGAATCACCTATTTGCAATGAGAAAGTTGACAATAAACAATGCTTGTGCAATTGCTAAAAAATGTGGTGGGCTTTGTCTTTCTACTGAATATATTAATGCTATCATTCCAATGCGATGGCGATATGCAGATGGTCATGAGTGGACTACATCTCTTAACAATATAAAGAATGGTAAGACATGGTGTCCATATTGTGCAAATAAGGCCAGTCATATAATTGAAAATGCTAAGCAAGTAGCTTTTAGTAAGAATGGAGAATGCCTTCCCGAAACTTATGATAATAGTTTTTCACCTTTATCATGGCATGAGTGGAATGCATTTTTTAACAATGTGAAAAAGACGTGGTGTCCATATTGCGCAAATAATAGGTCTTGTACACTTGAAGATGCCAAACAATTGGCTTATAATAGAAAGGGAGCTTGTCTTTCTGTATATTATATTATTAATCATTCAGCTTTATTATGGATGTGTGATAAAAAGCATAGATGGTTTGCTACTTTTGATAACGTTAAACATTTAAACTCGTGGTGCCCATTCTGCCCGAAATATAAAAGAGAAAAGCTATGTCATGAGATTTTAACAAAATATTTTGGCCCTCCTTCACTAATCCGCAAACCTAATTTTCTCAAAACATCAGGATGTCCCACAGGATTAGAACTTGATATTTATTATCTAGATTATGGCTTTGCAATCGAAGTACAAGGCGTATAACATGAAAAATATATCAAATTCTTTCATAATGGCGATCCCAATAATTTTATCAAACAGCAAGCACGGGATCAACTCAAGAAAGAATTATGCGAAAAGAACCAGATTGCATTAAGGTATGTTTGGTATTACGAAGACCCATACATAGTTATCCCTAAGCATCTTCGAGAGTTGGGTCTTATTAGATAAACTCGAAACTTCAAATGCCTTATAATTATAAGATTATTTTTTCATATTTATTCTGACACACATATCGCAATATAAAAGTTACTGGACACGTTTCACTGGATATGGCGAAATAGTTTCTGAAGTAAAATAATGTGATAGAATTTGGTGTTTGTCTTTATTTTAAAATTTTCAGCTTATTACAAATGATGACGCGAAATATAATTACAACCTTACAACCTCGAAATGTTCCTATGATACTTAATTAAATTATATTTACTTTTTAATCTAAGAAAGATTCATGCTTAATGATCTTCATATTTCTACCCTTCTTACTTGCCGGGCTTTGTGAAGGATTTCCAAATGATCCCCCTTTCTCACCAGCTTGTTCCGGATTCTTCCTTTTTCGATTCCTGTGTGCACGTGAATGTGCAAGCGAGATACTATTTGTATGTTCACAAATAGTATTCAACGTGGTCTGAAATTAGGTGATTATAATAGTAAGATTCTAAATATTATCAGTGTAGTAATGATAAACATATAATACCTGCAAATCCGTGAAAGTACGTAGAAACTTTCGAGTACCGAGAGTGTTTTTAGGGTGTTGGGCATCTTTGAATGAGAAATACAACCAAGCCGTAGTATATTCGTCGCTTTACAGTCCATCCCATATATATTATGAACCCATCCTTAGCAAAAAACAAAGAAAAATCGTTAGTTGATGCAATTTCATTACTACGACTGTTTCTCCTGCTTAATTACCCCATGAATGTATTCCGAAGACAAATGTGGAATGAATGTCAGAGCTAGGTGCTTTAGAATTCCCTTTAAAGAACGTATACAAGATATCCCGCATTGCCACGCTTATATCAACTTTGTCTTCGTAAATTTTTTTTCGATGAGGCTCTGGGAGTCCACCACTTCTGAGACCTATGAGAGCCTCAAGCTTGTTGATACTCTTTTTCAAAGTTCCTCGAAAATCGCACTTTTGTCCAATGCGAGCTCTGAGAACAACGGAACGACCTTCATTTCGGCGATAAGCTGACGCCCAACATGCAATTTCCCCACTATAAAATTATGAAAGATGGAATTTGATTACATGAAATCAGACTGGTCCTATTGTTTATCTATACTTACACATCCATCTTTAATTCCTCCCTATTTAGGAATCTTTTGGCAAGCATGTTTGGAAATGCGTTGTCAAAGTCAACCTCGGAAATGGGAAGATCAACTCTTTCCAGATTTTCATCACTATATATGGAAGAATTGACCGTAAGGAAAACAGAATAAAGTTTTTGATAATTACATTTTGCTTCACTCACTACGTAACAACAGTACGTCTTAAAATGGAAATAACATTTTTTTCCTCATCGCTAAGCTTTACTTTTCGATTCGTTTCAATAATTTCCGGTGTTAATCTATCGATCGCGTTGATGATATCTTTATCATCTTTTTTTTGTAATCTAAATCGTTCGAGTCAGCAACATTTTTCAAAGTGTTGAAACAAGATAAATATTTTCTCTTAACTTACTTTTTCAACTTCATCGAAAAAATACTCTACCACATCAAGAAAATCCGATTCGATCAATTTAACTTCATTATTGAAACTTTCAACCATTTCCTCCCAGTCATTCGTCGAGAAAAGAGATTTCATTTGTGTATTCTCATCAGTCAAATCAAGTATATTCCAATATGCGAGGCTATAAGTGAAAAAAATCCATAATTAAAAGAATCATCATCAAACATCCATATTATCTATCAATAAACCTACTTCAAACATTTTTGGGCCTCAGGAATCGTCTTGATATAACTTGTTAATTTATCTCCTACGTTCGTACCACTACGGAGGATCCATGGACGCTGACAAGTTGATGACATTGGCTTGGATTCTTCCATACGTTCCACGAAGTTAATATTATCACTATCGTTGCTGGCAACACCATTACTAATCTTGTCACTATTTCCCTTGTCCATAGCGAATTCATCGATTTCATCCGCGGGTTCCTCTTCTTCCTGATCTTCTTCACTCGCATCTGGATCTGGATTAGAGTTCGCGTTTTTTGATGATGGCCCATCCTGTAATAAAAGTTACCCAACCTTTTAAAAGCATACTCATTGAAAGGCTTAATTTGTTTTAAAAGATTGTACCAATTCTTCCTCTTCAAGCAACTTAATAACTTGGTTCGTTTGATTGCTGGTTGCAACATTCAGCATATCTAACGCAGAAGATTGTGTTTTGTTTTTCACAGCCAACTGTTAAGTTAAAACCGTTCATATTAATAACTAGTGTGATGATTCTATTAAATATTTAAATCCATATTTTCATACTTGTTTCGCCTTCAGTGCTCTTTCTTGTTCGATACGATTCCAATACTCTGATATTTCTTGTTTATTGCTCTTCTATAAAAAAGCGAATCTTCATTATATTAGTTCAATTCTAAATATTCCAAATGTGCAAGACAATTCCATGTTGAGAGCTTGCTATATATAGCACCGAGGGCGTTACCTAACTCCAAGAGGTCAAGGGCGTTACCTTCCTCTCAGTGGTGCAATATAAGCAAGCTTACAAAATTCTGTGAGAGGGCGTTACCTAACAACCCCCGGTAAAGGACGTTACCTTCCAGGAGCTCCACAGATTTTGCTATTGATACCAAAAGATAGAAAAGTATTTTTACAGACCTCATTTATGAGGAAAGTAGCTGTCTTACTTCTCTCTTGATCTTGACACTTTTCAAAAGACCTCAGTACAGCCAAGAAACTTTTTCTCCACGAAGATTTTAATGAAGCTATGGAAGCATAATCGTAGAAGTACGGCTTCATTGCATCCAAGTATCCAAGGTAAGACCAGTCATCTACGGCAGTCGTTTTGAAGTACTGTTCACTAACTGAATGATAACGTACGAAATGAGGCTAGTTCGGCAAAAATAAGGCAAAAGCAACAAACATACCAACAGCAAGCGCGTTCTTTTCCATAACTAACAGTTAAAATAGTGTCTATGAAAATAGCGATTTAAGATATACCCAAAAATTTTACGTCACGCGTTTAATGTCAGTTATGCTAAGCCACTTCATTAAAAATCACGTGCTCGTTCTTGCCCGTGTCGGAATTACAGAATTAAAAATATTTTTCTTTAAGGTTCTCCACAAGATGTGTCCAAGATAGCCGGTCGTTATACCGATGATGTAAAAAATGCATCAATGGTCATTAATAGCTATCTTCGCAAAAAAGGTGAGTTTGTTGTATTTGATCTCACTAGGCCAGAGGATGATCCTCTTGCAATCCGCCTAAGGTTTGACACTCCACTAAACCTGCAGAAAGAGATAGAGGTGAGGAAGAAGCGCAAGGAAAAAAGTAGTCAAGCTAATTCATGCAAAGTGTCTCTCGGCTAATTTTCCTCCAAAATGATGATATTGTTTTTATTATAATAATATTCACATTATACAAGAATTGGGTGATTTCTAACAATATAAAATAACGAGTGAAAAATACTAATAGCTAGATATTAATTATTCCTATCATTACGAGTGTAGTGGTGAGGAAGAACCTCCATTTTCTTTATATGGCGGTGGTGATGGGGTTTGATGTCTTGCAATATTTTCTTCACAAAGCCGATCATAGTCAGTCACTAAAGTAAAATAAAGTATTAGAGGATTAGTATATCTTCTCATAAATATTTCCTTCCTCTGATCAACTAATCTTTACCTGGTATCTTTTAGAACTGTTCTTTGAATTCCTCATAATATTTGAGGCTGTTCTTAGTCTTTTTTCTATTAGCTTTACCATTGATGTATGCTTCTATATGCTAAATAGAAAAGATAAATTAGTTTGATATCAGACGCTGTGCATAGCTGAGGCTTCAGAGATTTCAGAAGGATTTCTACATACTTTACAATTAAGTTTGAGACTCTCAAACTTTTTCCTACAATAAGTATCAGTATAAGACGTTCCAAACTGAAGATTGATCTTTGTGGAGACTTTCTTTCAGAAAATTCTCTTTCCATTCACAGCTAGTTCATGAAACATTTCGTTATTTTCTTTGCAGTTGTCAATCAATATTTGAAGTTGCTCATCTGTCCACATAGCTAAAAACTTTCTTATTTTCTCAAGTATATAAAAAAGATCTCTCCAAGACCAAGCTATTATATATATCTTCCTTAACCATATATAAGGTTGCTGGACGAAATCAAGAGTTTAGACAGACGTCTAAATAGTAAAAGTAAAATTTGGTTAAATTATATTAAAACCTTATTAAAAAATCTGCAATTTGGAAAAAGGTAAAACTATATCAAAGCTTATAAAAATGGCGAAACTATATCAAACACTTAATAAAAATTTAGTGAAACTAAAGGTTTAACCATTTTGCAAAATCCAAAATGAGTTTAGACAAGCAACCTTAACCACATATTTACAATTACATAGGGAGAAAGATTGGTAGACCAAGTCATCTTATATCAAATGATTCTAATATATTAATGTGGCTTAGATTATGCAAATAGATTTGAAAATTTTCAGCCAGGCTAGTCGGGATCAAATCACGTGAAATTAAGATTTATTGGCTAGATAAAAATATGTCATGATAGGTTCAAAAGAATTATCACGTTAATACCACTTCAAATAATATATATGGGAAGTTTGCTAGGAAAATAGGGTTCTGAGACATTTTTTAAAAAATTGAAATTTTTGATACATATTAATCTATAACTTATAAACTTTAATTAGTTAAAATTTTATATTACATTAGCTTATTTTCAAAAAAAAAATTTATAATATTAGGCCTGTTCAATTCCGATTGATGCAATTTTTGATGCAAATTTTGAGCAGTATGGTTGGCCAAAATTTTGCATCAAATTTGCATCGAATGCATCAACTTTTTTGTAAATGCACTTGATGCAAATTATTAAACAGCCAATTAAATTTATGTCACACCATTTTTTTTTTAGAAATCTCCTTATTCATCAAAAACGAACTTTAAATTTTTTCGCGTTACAGATTTTTTTATTTATAAGTACTTATCGTTATGGATAATATAACTAAAAATCAAAAATAACAACTTAAGAATTTGCCACCTTTACTTCCAAAATATCAGCAGGCAAATATTTTTGAAAAACGCGAAAATGTAGAATTTTCAAAATTATATAATAACGATAATATGGATTCATTTTCTAGAAATTATCTTCCTTCTAAAAATCTGAGTACTTCTTATTCAAGTTCTTTAATGATGCCATATCCATATATTATTTCTCAACCCTCCAAACCACTTTAACAACTACAACAATAGCAACTGCCGCAACAACTACAATAGCAGCAACTGCCCCAACCATCTCAACCTCTTCAACCTCTTGAAATTCAAAATCAACCTAATATGAAGGTATTATTTCATGAATTATTTTACTCTCTCTCTCTATATATATATATGTATTTAATACATCATTTTTTTTTATTTAAGAACAGGTTTAATAATAATAATAATAATGCTGGTTCATCAAAAACAAAATCACAAGGCAATAAAAAGAGAAAAGCCTCAATAGAAATTATTGAAGAATAATCATCTAAATGGGACAATTCTGAAATTACTTTACTTATTGCATATATTCAGAACAATGTTTCAATATGATCTAGCAATAAAAGTAAGTTTTATGATTCAGTTTCAGCTAAAATTCTTCCAAAATTTTCTAGTGAACAAATAAAAAATAAAATAGGAGGATTAATGTGTCAATATGATAAAGTTAAGCAAAAAAATAATCAAACCGGAGCTGCAAGAATAGACTGAAAATGGTATGAACAACTGGATAAGGTTTAGGAACGCGTGAAACAACAAGTCAAGTTTTATATCTGATAGATCAACAATCGATATTGAATCTATGAAACAAGAAAACAAGTTATTGAATCTAAAACAAAAGATCTAAAACTTCAACTAACTCTATTGGAGATGCTATTTTAGCAATAAGTTTGGCGAGAGAAAAAATGTGGGAAAAAAAATATGAATTACAAGAAAACGAATTAAATTTTAGAAAGGAAAGAGCTAATCAAGAATTAGCAATTGAAAAGGATAAATTAGAAATTGAAAAATTAAAAGCACAAACAGAGGTTGAAAAACTTAAAGTTCAATTAGAACATGAAAGACAATTAAAAGAAATGGAATTTAAATATAATAATAAACAATAAAGGTTTTATTCATAATAAAGTTCATTATCAAACATTATATTATTTCTTTTGTGTTGACCTGCTAATTTTAATTTATTATCATTAAAATCATTATTTTCTTGATTTTCGTTATCTACATCTAAATTTAAATCTAAATCTAAATCTCAAATATCTCCATTAAGTTCCAAAAAATTATAAAGAATTATAGCGCAATCAGCAAAAAGAATTAAATATTTAACTTCTTTAACAGAGCATCCTTTAAAGAAACAAATCTTGATTTTAATCTTCCAAAAGCATTTTCTACTATAACCCTATGTTTTGAATGTATTAAATTAAATTTTTTTTGTTGTTGATTTGATGATAAATGAAAAGGTGTTATTAAAAATGGTAAAATTGGATATGTGGAACCTCTAAGTAAATAATCATTATTGATAATTAATTCATTTTTTTTTTTATAAAAACTTGAATTTTTATAAACTTTTGCATTATGTACTGAACCCGGCCAACCTATATCATAACTAATAAAAATTTCATGAAAATCTACTATTTCTTGACATTGAATTAAGTAACATTTTTTTCGATTAAAATATAATTCCGGAGAATTAGAAGGTTTATTGTTTAAAATTAAATGAGTTCTATCAATAGCACCAATTACATTTGTAAATCCACCAATTAATTGAAATCCTTTATGAGCTAATTTTCGCTGCTCTCCTTTTGGCTATTAAACAAATAATGATTTTTTTGAAATTATTACTTTAATTACTCTTTTTATATATAAAAATACAGTTCCTTCTGCAATACCAAATTGTAAACATATTTCAAAAATATTACTTTTACCCCCAATTCTGTGTAAAAAAACTGCTAATTGTAATTCTACTGATGCTTGTTTTTTTTTGTCTTTTAGTTTGAAAATTTTCATGATCAGAAATTAAATTAACTAAAGTTTTAAAATGTTCAAATGGCATTCGTAATATTT
>CAMKVN010003411.1:0-10569 GCA_946474995.1 Funneliformis geosporum
ACTTAGTAAAACTAATTTATACCCGATCCTAATCTACTATTATGACTAAAATCAAACCAACCCTAAAAAAAAGAAAAACAAGTCCAGTCAGTGGTAAAACTAAATCAGAAAAAGACTTTGAAAGAATCCTCCAAGAATTAGAAGACCCTAAAACTATTGGAATTGGCTCTTGAGCTTTACCGGCTGATGCCACTCCTTTAGAAAAGACTAAATACAATATTTGCCAAAATATTCTTCGCTATCAAAGAGAAAATCATTTATCGGATAAAGAAATTGCTAAAAGAATCAATTTAACTCAGGCTGAAACTGAGGATATTCTCTTTTGTCGCATTCCTTACTTTACTCTTGACCGCTTAATGACTTATGCTAGTCAAATCTTTGAACCCTTAGAGGTAAAAGTAATCCAAGCCAAAAGTAAAGCAAACATTCCTCATTCCAATCCCCGCCTTAGTTTAAAAAATGGTGTTAAAGCAAGAAAAAACCTGAGAGTATAATTGTCATCTGACTTTTAATGGTCGTTTAATAACTAAATACACTATCACTGATTATTATCGTAAGCATTTAAAGCATGGTATTACTAGAAATATCATTAAATCAGTAGTAAAAAGATTAGATGGTGAAGATTTAAAGTCTAGAAAAAGACACGGTCAGCGAGACATTTATATCTGAGAATGAACACCTTGTGAAACAAAAGAATATCGTTTAATCTTTTGATATGATGATCATGACCCACAGGCTTTGTGAATTAGAAATTGTTATCCAATTGATTAGATTTTATTTACTTTATTTTACCCCCGCCCTTTATTACCTATAATACCCCTTACCCTTATATATACCTTATTTAGAAATAGAAGAAAATATGACACATAATGCAAAAACAATCGAGGAACTATTCACCAATGCCGCTTCTTTGCGAATAAGTCAGAAACAAAGAGGCGATGATCGTTATAAGAGAGATGCTGGTTACTGAGATGGCGGTCGCTGTGAATGAGGTTTAGCCCACAACTTGAAAGAAGATTGTCAAACTCTTGCTAGATTCTTTGATGATGTTACAGAATTGAAAAATGCCAAAGTAAAGTTAACAACTTTCAATAATCAAGAGGAGTTTGAAAATAATAAACAAAGTCTCCTTAACAAAGTTAATCAAGCACTTAGTGGTCTGCAAATGAAAACGGGCGGTAATAGTTCTGTAGGCGGTGTCTGTATTATCTGAGATGATTTTGCTAGTTATCTTGACATGATAATAGATGATTTCCGTCGAGAGGTGGAAGCCTTAAAAGTTGACATTGAGAGAGTTGCTTATAGTGAAGCCAAGGAATTACAGAAATTAAATCAAGAAGAAAGAAAATTACAAAAAGAGATAGAAGAAAATGAAAGAAAAGCTCGAGGTGAAACTGACCCAGAAAAAAAGAAGAAGTTTGTGCTTCTTGCTACTGAAGCCAAGAATAAATGAAAAAAAGTTTTAGAAAAGAAGAAACAACTTAAATCATCTAATTTAGGAGACAATTTTAGTCCTGATAAGCACATTAATGACTTTATGCAAGCGATAAAAGACAAGTTGGATAATAAGCCTCCAAGGAGGAAAAAACAACCCACCAGTCCTAATAATGTTAATCTTCCGGGCGGTTCAACAAGCCCAAACACTCCTAATCCCCTAGATCCATTTAAACCTAACACTAGTGCTAACCAAAACTTCTTCCAAAACAACCAGCAACTAATCATGATTGCCGGTCTAGGTCTCCTAATAATCTTCTATCTCCTAAACCAAAAAGAGAAACCAGAACCTAACTATTACGACTTCTAAAACTTATGACTAACTCAGCCGAAATTAAAAATAAACTTGGTGAAACTACCGAGCAAATCGAAGCGACTATTGCTCCTCTTTACACTAATTTAGAATCCTGACAAAGAGGTCTAATTTTAACGGCTCTAATCCTCTTTCTCCTTTTTGCTATTTACCAACTAACTAAAAAAGAAAAACCAGAGCCAAGAGAACTAACCGACACTGAATGCAAGAGAATAGAAGCCCTAGCCGAAGAAAGAATCCTAAAAAGAGTCGAGTTTTTAAGCAGACTAAGAAAATAACATGATCAATCTCCTCGGTAAAGAACTAAAAAAAGAACGAGAACAACAACTAAAATATGTAGTTCTAACCATTATTATAGGAGTTGGTTTTTACTTCTTAGTTTACTTACCAGAACAACAAAGACAACAATTAGAAATGACTATTCAAGCAACCATTAAACAAGTATCCACTGCTCAACCTAAAGATTACTCTGCTTTACTCACTACTTGCCAAAACTATCTAAAGTGAGAAAGAGAAGACAATCCAATTCAGCAAGCGGCTTTGGAAAACACCAAAGAAGACCTAACCAAAGCCATCAACTGACTAATTCAAGCTGAAAAGCATCTCGCTGACCAAAATCAGCAAGCGAGAACTGAAGAAGGAAAAAAAAAGCAACAAAAGGAGTTAGAAATGATTAAGAAGAAGAAGTTTCATTGGCGGAGACAAAGAGAAAAAAAGAGTTGAAATGAAAATTGGCTAGTTCGTAAAAAAGATAGTTTTGAAAAGACCCTTAATGAAATGGGCGGGGAAGAAAATGTTACTATTTTTGATGTAGCGGCTGATTATACTATCCATTTTCCTCCCTCACTGTGAAATGATCTGACTGAAGAACAAAGAACATTAGCCAAAAACAAAGGTCATGGAGAGTTAGAATTAGACGAAAAAACCAAAAATTTTAGATGAAATAATTTGATTGAAGACTGATATGAGAAAGTAGTTATTAATCCAACACGTGGTGAACCAGATCCAGTTACTGAAAAAGATAATAATGCTTTATTCTACGGAACAGGCGGAACTGGAAAAACTTCTATAGTGAGAAAATTGGCTTATGAGTCCGATATATATCCTCTCATTGAGATAAAAGGTTCAAACTTAACTCCACGCAAGGAAGATAATGAGATAGGAATTGATCCTTTAAACAAATTTATCTTTACTCTTTGTGATATAGAAAACGTATTAGAAGACGATTATGGATTTTCAAAAGATGTTGCTAATAATGAAGTTCGTTATATCCTTTTTGTAGATGAAGCAGATAATATCAGCACACATAATGCTATCATAGAATACACTAAATTAATATTCTTAAAGTCATGTATGGAAGGAATTAGTAAAGATGCTCAAAGCAAAAACCTTTGAATATTTGCCACTAATTACCTTTATCTCATAGATCCTCCTGTTTATCGTCCAGGTCGATTAAGCAATCCCTTAGATTTCAGTTGAACCTTAGGGGATTTTAAACAAGAGACTGGTAGAGTCGGCATTGCTAATCAATTTCCTCAACGCTGACAAGAGACAGATACTCTAAATGAAGAAGATAATAAATGAGTTAATCGCTTTAACTCCATGAGTTTTAAGGATGAGTTTCTTCCTTTTTGAAGAAAATTTATTTCTCATCCCGAAACTTTAAAACAGTTGCCGGAAGTTAAAAAGGAAAGTGCTACTAAAGAGAAACCAACTCAACCTGGCATCAAAATCGGAGAAATGTTAGAATTTTTCTGAAAATTATTTGACAGTAAACAATTACCGCACTTCTATGGAAAGTATGAGAAACCTAAAAAACCCACCACCGAAGAAATCATGCCAAGCATTACTGAATCCATTGATGTGCGTTTAAAGGAATTAACAGAACAGTTGAAACAAACTAAAGAAGAAATGTCATTGCAAAGGAACCAGTATATAGGAGAGTTTAATCAAAATATTAGCAAACTATCAATAACTTTAGGAGAAATATGTAAAAAAATTGACAACTAAGAAAATATGAATAAGAAACAACAAGAAAAAATAAAAACAATTGAAAATTTAATCACCCAAACCCAATCTACCCTTACCCTATGAACCAAAGAAATCAAGACCTACCATAAACAATTACAAAACATTACTCAACAATTAAGTAAACTTAAATTACAAATAACTAACAAATAAATATGGCAAAGAAAAAATATGGATTCTGAGACGCCGTTGGCGATATTACTGGTGCTTTACTAGCCGCTCCTACTTTTGGAGCGAGTATGGTTTTAAGCCCTACTGCCCGAGGACTAGTTGGAAATGTCCTTGGTGGTAGTGGTGATGATGGCAACGATACTGATAATAAACTAAAGCAATGAGAAATCCAAAACGAGCAATGAAAAACTCAGATGAAAGCAAATCAGGAAGAAGTAGAAAGACTACGAAAGGATAGAGAAAAAGATGAAGAACACGCAAAAAAAAACAATGAAGAAATCAGAAGATTAAAAACTGTTATTGATGACCCTAACAGAAGTGATGAAGAGAAAGAAAGAGCTCGTAAAAGAATAGTTTTATTAGAAACTGAAAATAGAAAGTTAAGAGACAAAAATAAAGAAAGAGATAAACAGATTGAAGAAAAAACTAAAACTCCACCAGCACCTTCAGCACCATTAGGCTTGTCTTTACCTAAACTAAGTGCTTATGATAAATTATTAGCAGGAGCGATACTAATACTAATTATTTACTTTTTATTTCTGAGGGAAGATAAGAAGAGATAAATTTTCAAAATATCCAGTTGGCATAGAGTTCTTTTTTTGCTTAAATTATTAATATAGCATAAAAAATAATTGTTACGAACATGGACAAAGAACAATACAAAAGAATTTTAAGGGAAGGAGATTGCAATATACTTCATGAAAGTTACAAAGGCATTTCCTGAGTAGAAAAGGAATTAAAAAGAATAGAGAAAATTACTGATTCAGAAGAACAGATTAAAGAAGCCGAAAAAGTATGGAAAATATGCGATAGAGTTTACGATTTGGTTTATAATGTTCCTGAGGGGGTTAACCCTAGTGAGCCTTATGGTTTTAATCATTTCAAAAAGTTATACGAACAACTTAAATATGTAAAAAATAAACTACCTAAAAGTAAAAAAGGTGCAAAAAAACCAAATTCAAGTTTGGGAGAAAATAATGATGAAACTTTTTCTGAGTTAACTTTTGATGAAGTTTCCAAAGATGAAAAGGAATATATTAATTGCCAACAATGTTTTAAGGAAATTAAGGTCGGAGAAGATTGCTGATGTCACAAAACTAAAAATGACAATCACAAATTCTGCTCTACTAATTGCTATCAAGAATACTATGGTGAATATTGTTCTAAGTGTGTAAATGAGAATAAAAATTTTACCAAATACTTAAATGTTATTCCGGATGGGGATGACATCTACTGCCGTGCTTGCTACCAATTAGTAAAACAAGAACAAAAAAAAAGAGAAGAACAAGAAGTTCGTTCTTGTAAGTTCTGCTCTACTGAGCTAGTAAAAGAAGGAAACTTAAAATACTCATTAAGAATTTGTGATAAGGATAATTGTTTACTTAAATTAGATAAAGAATTATATCCTAATAAATATTCGCAAGCAAATGGTGATATAGATAATTTAGGCAATAAGAGTAATATAAATAACAACGTAAATATAAGAGAGAGAGAGAGAGAGAGAGAGAGCAAATCCAGTCTCAACAATCACAATTACTCTCCCAAATCATGAATTTAGAACAAAATCCTACTAGTTCTAATAGTCAAGAATTAGACTCTAAAAAACAGCAATTAAAAGACTTAGAGACTAAAGCTAAAGAACTAATTAAACCTTTACCTTTAGATACTCAAATTACTATCCTACAGAAAGAAATCAAAATTTTAGAAACTAAAGCTACTAAAAACTCTCTAGAAGAAGTATTGTTATCCAGCAAAAAGAAAGAGTTAGAAGAGTTATTAAAAAGACAGAATAATTCTAACATCAATAATAGTAAACCTGCTGATAAAGTTATTCTTTATATTGGATGTGGAATAGTAGGAGTTGCTTTAACCTGCGGTATCTTTCTAATTGCGAAATTTCGCAAGAAAAACAAAAGACATTAAAAGCATATGGTAAACTGAAAGGAAATAGACACAAATTTCACGGAAGAACTACAAAAAGAGCGAGAAGCAAAAGGCTTTAGTTATGAAGAATGTAAAGAATGAATAGACATAGGTTTGGGAGTTAGCGATAGTGATTATTGTTCTTGGTTAAGGGGCGTTAAAGGAGTTAGCTCTGAATGATTACTAAGTTATAGCGATGAACAAGAATTAAGGGAAGGGTATACAAATTATTTGGAGAACAAGAATAGTCAATCAGAAAATGAAGATAAAACAAGTAACATAAAAAGTTGGAAAGATATCCACTCCTAATTTTGTTGCAAAAAATTGAAAGAGTGGCAAAATTTACGAACAAGAATGAGAAGCAAAAGGATTTAGTTATGAAGAAGCAAAAAAGTGAATAAAAATAGGTGGCTTAAAACCTTGACATATTGATTTTGTATTTCAACTCAAAAATGATGGTTACACTCCTCAGCAACATGCTGATTTAAGCGAGAATGCTCAATTGTGATTAGACCATTTTTATCCCCAAAAAAGAAGAAATGAAATAACTGAATTAGATGTTGGTTGAAGAAATCTATCAGGTTCTCTTAACCTTCAGGAATTTATTAGTTTAAAGGAACTGAAATGCTCTCGAAATCAACTAACTTGCCTTGTTCTGCCGGAAAATGGAGAAAAACTGATTGTCTTAGATGTAAGTGATAACCAATTAACTGAATTAATTTTAGGCGATAATAGGGGATTTGTTGAACTTAACTGCCGAAGTAATCTTTTGACCAAAATTAATTTTAAACAACTAAATCCACAAAAACTAAAAAAAATTAACTTGGAAAACAACAATTTTTTTGAACAAGATCTAACTTTTTTAAAAAACTTTTCTAATTTAGAGGAAGTTAACATTGGCAATTATAACAAAAAAAAGATTAAAAGTAATATTTACAACCGCTTTTGTGGTTCTTTAGAACCCTTAAGAAGTCTAACTAAATTAAAATCGCTAAGTATTAGTAATACTGAAATTGACAGAGGTTTAGAATATTTACCAGTTAATTTAGAAGAATTACATTAATATCAAAAAGAAAGTGCTAAGTGTCAAAAGATTGTCGAGCAATTAGAAAAGGAAGTAATAGATATTAGTTCCCCGATTTGAAAAAAGAAATGAAAAGGATTAATGGAGGCACACAAAAACTACTTGGATAAAAGAAACAAGAAAAACTTTTGAAATTATCCTCCTACTGAATGGGAAAAAGCCACTGAAAGTGCTAAGGTTATTTTTTCTTTGTTACCACAGATTGAAGAAAAAATTAAGATCTCTCCTATATTCCAAGAAGGTAATCAAAAATGTTATAAATTAAAAAAGTTAATTGTAAAAGAGTTGAAAGGTAAAGAAAATTTAAATGTGCGGGAAGAAGATATAGAAATGTTTTCTACCTGATTTAATCCCAATTGTGCAATTATTACTAATAATGAACCTAGTCAGCATACTTTACATTTAGTTACTTACGAGTTTTCTTCTGATAAAAATAAAGAGAAAAAGGAAATCTTGAAATTTTCCCCGCTTACAAAGCACCATTCATTAGAAGAAACTAAGAAAAAAGTTGAGGAAATTAAACAAAAGCTCAATAGTGATAATCCTATTTTGGCCATAGTGGAAAGTGATGATTTTAAAATAGACAAAATTATAGAAAAGTCCAAATTACCTAAGGATGCTAAAAGCAATCCTGATAAGTATTTAAAACCTTTAGACATAATTTGAAGAGAAAACATAGGTAATCCTTTGCTCCCAATTACTACTTATCATGCTGCCATCTATTTGGGTAATAGTCAGGTAGCTCACATAGCAACCTACAGTCTTAAAAGAATATCAGGCAAAGGTAAAAGATAAAACGATTACTCGGGAACTTCATGAAACTGATGAATGATTGCAAACCCAGATAGTTAAACTACAGCAAAACTTTCAGGAAGAGAAAAGCATTAGTTCCTATTTAAAACCAATATTTAGTTCCCTCAACTCTCACTCTACGGCCGGAGAAAGCACGAGAGCACAGATTAGTACCTGAAAACATTTCCTGAGTAGAAATCAAGGAAGTTTAATCTGTTATCGTCCTCTTATTCCCTTTAAGAGACCAAGGAAAATAGTGGAGCATATTCTAAGAACAATTTTTATCCAACATGCCAAAGAGCAATATAGCTTCCTCAAAAAAAACTGCCAACATTTTGCTACTCTTTGTGTCTATGGAGTGCCTTTTTCAGATCAGGTTATAAGTGCTGTAAGTAAATTGGGGGTATCGTTCAATTTCGATTTAGCGAAAGAAATAATTAAAAGCAACGATGAATTTGAAGTAGTGGATTTAGAAAAGATTCTTGTGGAGATTAAAATAGAAGCACAGACAAAATTATTGTTAACCATTCATGTAGATATTTTTAAAGAATTAAGTCAAGAAGAACAGAAGAGAATGGAAAGAGACAATCCTATCAACTATCTCCTTCACGATGTAGAAGGGCAAAAGTTATTAAGTAAAGAAGAACTTGGAAGAAGGTTAAGGAAGGTAACTACAAAAGTAAGCGATAATGAAATACAAATTGTTCATCAGTCATACAAGGAATGTGTAGTATTAAGTGATTGGTTAAGAAATTTGCAGGATGAAAAACAATATGAAAAACATATTAAAGAGGAATTTAAGCAAGTAGACAAAGAAAATCTTAATTCTAGTCTCCCCCTAGTTACCGTTGCCTGTATTGCTTGCAATTCATCCATTCAGGAAAATGAAGAAATTTATTATTTTAAGAGCAGACCGCAAGAGATTATTTGTAATTCGTGCAAGGCACAGTGCCTAGAAAATTACTTTAAAGGTTATATGAAAGGTATTAAAAAAGGAAGAGATATTGGTCGCAGAATAACAGAAATCGAAAGTTTTTCTATTGATGAAAAAGATAAAGAGAACCGAAAAAAACTTCAGCAACAAATTCAACAAAACTTAGATGATGATAACAAAAAAAAACTCCAATCCAATATCGAAATTTCTCCCAAAAAATAATACTATGACCGACACCCTAAAACTATCTCAATTCTTTTCTCTCGACTGCCTATATTCCATCCACTGCAACATCAACTCTTATCAACAAAAATGAACCAAAGAAAAACTATTTGAAGCAGTATTCGCTCCTAATAATGAACTAACTTTCACTACCATGCAATATGCAAACCGAATTATCTCAGTAATAGGTGCTAGCACTTATTTAGTCGGAGAAGCCAACGAGAACTCCACTTATAAAAAAATAGGGGGGACTGTTGCGGTAGCTTCTCTTTATATAGAATTCTTGGCTTCTTACGGCAAGGAAAAATTATTCAAAACTGGAGAAAGACAAAAAAAGTGAGATGAACTTAACAGAGATACTGAAACCCTCGGTAATAATTATTTGAAATTAGCAGAAATACTTAAACCTATTCGCACTCCTAAATCTTTAGGAAAGTTAAAAGAAGTGATTAATTCTTTAAAAAAAACAATAAATGAAGTTATAGAAAAAGATGATGACGGTAATTTAAAAGAAAGTTTTTTGCTAAAAGTGTGAAGTGATGATAGATTATCTGTTAGAAGGATTACTAGATGAATTACTAATTTACCCAAAATTTTAACTATGAAACCTCTTATAGAAGTATCACTTAAAAGTAAATGATGATTAAAAGAATGAGAAAGAAGAACTATTAAACGAGAAGAAGTAAAAAAATTAATGGAAATTTTACAGGAGGCAGTCAGTGAGTATCAACAAGGAGTATCGGAAAAAGAAATAGAAGATAAAATAGAAAGCAAACTAGATGATATGTTATTGGAAAGTACTCTTGAAATAAGGAAATGATTAGAAGAAGCTGCTCAATTACAGAATCAAATTGAGGTTATTACTTACTAAATTACCGACAAAATTTATTAATTTAGAAAGAGCAACTCAAGGTAAAATTAGAAGAATTATAGAATTTAAAAAAACCAAACAAACTGTTGCTTATTTAGAAATCACATCCAAATAGAAAAGGGGAGTCGCAAACTCCCCTACCTAATAACCATTTACTTAAATATTCATTAGATAACTATTTTTGCTATACAAAACTACACCACTAAGCATTTTATCCAATAAAACCTATTCTTCCAACTTACTTAACAATTCTTTACACTCTTCAACTATCTTTTTATTTTTTACTTTTTGGTTTTGATAAACTCTTTTGTCTTCTTCAGTAGCTCCCATGCCCTGATAAGCGGGATTACTATATTCTGATAAAAAACTAGAACTCTGATTTAAGTAAATCTCTAAAGCATCTTTAATTAGCCCTTTATTTTGGTCTAAGTAGACTAATTTATTCAGTTTGCTCTTTAAATTAGTCCAAGTTTCAATTATCTCTGTTTTTTTTTTTTTTTTTTGTGGATTAGTCATATATTTAGTAGTTTTACCACTAATCTAAAATAATAACTAATAAAAAAACCTTATCTACTTACTTCTTTTTTAAAATTAATAATATAATAACTAACTACTAATTATCTCTTTTAATCTTTAACTAATCCTTATGTATAAGTCTAATATCTTGATACAATAAACGAATTTGCTTTTAAGGATAAAAATTCCCTTATTAGCAACTTCACCAATCTCTTTTCTGA
>CAMKVN010003412.1:0-10566 GCA_946474995.1 Funneliformis geosporum
AAAAATATAAAGATATTTATACATGTTTGATAATTATAAAATAAACTAAACTAAATATATCTATGAAAAATAAATGACATTATCAAGTTGACAAAATTGATCAGCAAAGATGATCATGTCAATAAAGTTACCCATTACACTGAAAATAAAATTGACATCTGGATTTACAATGTTTTACATTGATTATCTCAGGACATAAAATTGACATCAGGATCGATGAGATGATAAACAAAGATATTTAATTGAAATTGGATTTGTAATCAGATTTTAGCCAAAATTTTACACTGTTACAACGTAAAGCAACTTTTTTAACAAGGAATAATCTTATCAAAATTAAGTTTATTGTCTGATAATATAAAACTTAGATCTTATAAAAATATGTATAAATATTTTGATAAATATACTGAAAAATCTGTTATTATAAAGCAATATCTAATTTTTTCTGGAATTTACCATAAGTATTTATAATTTAATGTAAAGTCAAAAATTAAATTATAATAATAATTATTTTAAATCTTTAGAGACATAAATATTTATTTAGCTATAAGCCTGTTAGATTACATCATTTAAATCTTGGTTTATTTTACTATTAAATTGATTTTACGTGAGAAATATTATGATCTCAATATAAAATGCCTTAATTGACGAAATAGATTTCTGTATAATTACAATTTCTCATTTTTTTAATCTGAAAGTATTTTTTAAAGGATTACAAATTGCAAGACTAACTGCTAATAAATATTAGTTTTTGATGAAACAAATAATATTTATATTAGATAATTTGTATATTGAACATGATAAAAAAGTAGATAATTTCATATGTAACAATAACCTTATAAAATTATATGAAAGTTGAAATAAAATGTACATTATAAGTAGATCTGAATAATTTAGTGAAGATGATTTCAATAAATTTCAAGTAAGCTGATAAATATTTTTATTAAATTAAATCTAAAAAAATAAAAATTAATAACAAAATTTTTTAAAATGCAATAAATAATTGGGTTAAAAGGTTAATCTAAATTTTTGAATTTTTTTTATTCTATTTAAAGATTTCAAAGTTATATTCATGGGTATATATATTATTGATTCAATACAATTGTATGATGCAATTAATAGCTATATGACAGAAACTTACGAAAGTTTTTACAAGGATTTTATTAAATCCTCATATAGGATAAGCAACAAAAAGGATATCAAAACTCAGCATTTATAAACTGTAAGTATTTGATAATTTGATAATTTTTTATAATTAATAATTAATAATAAATATAATATCAAATATAAACAAATAAAATATTAAGTAATATCACATAATTTCTTTTAATAAACAGTGAATTAATAAAATTATTATATTCATACAACTTTTCTGAAAAGCTTTTCGAATTTTCATTACTAAATGCAAATACATTTTTTAACAAAATAAAAAAACTACTATAATTAATAATAGAATGGAAGTTAGGCTTAACAAGTTTTTAAGTTGTCTGAATTTTTATCTGGAATTATTTTAAAATCTAACAATTGATAAAAGTCTTATAAAAATATATAGATTAGAGATTTTAGAAATTGGTGTTATAATACATGCTACTAGCAATTATCACAATAGAGTATAGTTTAATAGACTAACAATTTTAATGGATTTTAAATAATCAAATGAATATATATCAGATCAGAAAATTTGTTATAGACAGGTTAGTTAATTTAATAATTTTAAGTATTTGTTAGTTTTTTATTATAACAAATTATTAATATTCTTTATTATTTTAGCTTTATTATTAGCAGAAATACAAATAAAAAAAGACTGCTTTCTATTAAATCTTATGTTAATTCAGTGGTTCAATTTTAAATCTCAAAACTATTTATATAAATACAGATATTCTCATATAAAGTTAACAGAATTATATAATTTTGTAATAATAGAAGCTATACAAAATATTGTCATATAATATTCTGTTTTGATAGAACAAAGAAACAAATGAATATTTTATAAATAAATATATGTTTTGATAAATAAAGTTCTATTTTTATTTTTTTTATAAAGTTATAGATAATAAATAATAAAAAAATACTAATATCAGAAAATTAATGCAATTTCATTACCTTTATAAATGTATAAATAATTTTACAAATTTGCTTAAATATAAAATATATAATAAAATCAATTAATTATTAAATATACAATTATTTATATATAGTCTATAATATGTTATTTATATTGATTAATATTATAAAATAATATTAACCAATACAAATAATCATTATATAATGTTTATATTATTATATAGTTAATGCAAATTATACTCAAAATATATAAAAAAACTTTACTTAACTTTTATTCTTTTTTTATTTTTTATTTTTGAATATATCACATAAAAATAATAAAATTATAAAAATTCTTTTGTAAGCTATAATTTATACAAAATAAAGTTATTAATTTTATTTATAATAATTTTATAAAATTTTACAGTAAAGTTGCAAGTAAATATTTGGAAAAAAATGTTAATTTTTCTGTAATATCAGAAAAGTGAATATTTTATGAATACTTGAATATGGCTGTAAAAAAGATTTTATGCTAAAGAAGATATTAATATAAAACTTTTGAATTCTTAATCAACACAATATTTGGTAATAATAAAATAGTAAAATGGTAATAAATATCTATTTCTTTAATAAATGTAACTATTTTAGCAATTTATTACTATTCAAATAAGCATTCTATTAAATTGAATTGCAATTTATATAATAATAATATATTAAGCAATTCTAATTAATTCATTCAGAAAAAACTAAATATTTAACAAATTTAGATTATAGTGAAAATAATAGTGCTAATGGATTATTTACTAATGAAGTTCAAAAGATTTTAAACTTTTATTTAATAAATAGATCTACATCATAATCATTATTTCAAAGAGTTTTCTTTATAATACAATATTATTGGGTTTATGTGAGGGAGAACATTTTTATTTAATGGCAAAAGATTTTAAAAAAAGGTATGATAGTGGTTATGATATACTTAATATCAATTTAAAACAAATTAATAAATAGTGAAAATTATAAAAAAGCTGATAAAATTATATTACTAAATAATCAAGATATAATTGAAGTTTATGAAAAATATTTATCTTATCATTCTCAATTAGCTGAATCAAATTTCTATTATTAAGAATGTGATAAACAATTTGATAAATTAATTCTTATCAATTCTAGTTTATAAAATTTTTTTTATTTACTAATGATCAATTTTGTTTAATATTAGTTTATATACAAGATGTTGGTATAAATAATTCATATTAGCCAAAATAAATTAAAATATTTGTATAAATGAAATATGCAAAATGTGTAATATAAATTGCACTGTTCAAAAGATTATAAATCATACTGGATGCAAAACATTTGTATAAGGTGTATAAGAACTTCAAAAATTAGGATTTTCAAGAGAATTTATTGAAATTAGCAATTTGACACAAAAATATAAAAAGTTTATAATCTTATGAAATACCAAGGAAACAAGAGCAAGTTGAAATGATTAACAATTCGGTTTATACTAAAAGAAAACGAGGTATATAAAATTAAACTTATTTTTATTGTTAATAATTAAAATTTATTGATAAAATTTTTAGAAGTAGAAGATATTAATGATGATTATAATGCAAAAAGAATAAAGGATTTTCCACAGCTAAAGAAGGTTAGAATTTTGCTAAAATTTTGTTTATGAATTATATTTTAATAAATTTTATTTTTGTTTGTTTTATTTTAGCTTTAATCTCTCAATTCGAAACATCACATTATAGTATAACAATATTGTACGCGAATAAACTATAGCTGTTCAACATTGTACAATGATTAGCTATCAATGCAAAATAAAGTCTATTATAAAAAAATATTGGTCGGTCAAACAAACTCAGCATAATCCTATAGGGCCGTGCGATAATTACAAAATACTAAATACACAAACGAATGGGACAAATTGTTGTTAGCACTTTTCAAAACTTTCTCTGGACAAATAATCCTTTTGATTTTACATAAAGTGATTTTCCCAATTTTCCCATCTAGAATAGTTTTTAAATTAGCCGCGGCTATTTCGCATGGACGTTTTGTTTAATAAATTTGACTCCGGAAGCACAAAGCGCCGACATTGAGACAGTGTTTGATTAATTGTCCAATTATTTAATTAATAACTTTTTTCATTTGTTTGATAAATATATTATTTCACGTGAGATTCTTGTAATATAAAAATATTTGTTATGCTGAATCGTGATTCAATTAATAAATAAAGTTCCAAGTGAATTGAATATATTATATTTCGATGCACAAAATACTATTAAAAATAAAGCCCGATTTATTATTTTAATTGATATTGGGCTAGTGTAGCTATTTACTAAAATGTAAGGTAGAAAATCAACCCATATCCTGCTAATTTACTATAAATATTTGCTAATTTGCAATATCTTTACGGTTGTGAAGCAATAGATTTTCGAAATAGTAAAAAAAAAAGAAACAGAAAAGTAATTAATATAAACTTGAAAAATAAAGGATATTGTTCAAAATTAATATATTGTAAATACTCATTTCACGGGTTCGTGAAAATAGTAAAATTTGAGAATTATTATACTTTGAGAAATTTGGGTAAAAATAGGATCCCATGATAAAATGAATTATAATATATCAGATATAGATTCTAACTTTTTTGCCAAACTTGAATTTCCATAAAGTTTTTTACCAGCCAACGATTTGCCATCTTCAAGTCTGCATTAGTATTAAAATACATTTGCAAGATCCCGTTATTAACCTTGTGCCACCAACAAAATGATCGTATTCCCACGTAACATTTCAAAAGATCTTTATTTTCCAAGGTTTTATCCTTATTATGGGTTATTTCAAGAACTTTCTTTCTTTTTGTAGGTTCAGGACCGAAGCCAAATGTAAATGACTTATATTCAGAATCCAAAGGAATAAATGTCGTCTTTAATTCTCCTACTTTCAAATTTTTAAGGTGACGAGATGTCGCTAAAAAATGGAACAGAATTTAAGTACGAATAAAATAACTTGTAGAAAGCGGTATCATTTACTTACATAAAGTCCAGAATCGTATTTCTACTTTCCAACCTGCCTTCATAATTTCCTCTAATGCAGGCACGTAATCACCATCTCCAGCGGCAAGAATTAAGATGCCCGGATTCTTAATCTTAACAAGGGAATTAATTACCATAGAAACCGTAATTTTTGTATCAACACGCACTTCTTTGTTAACACTAATTCGATCATATATCGTAACTTTATATTCTTGTTCTCTAATTGTTTTCCATAAGGAATCATTGGTAGATGGGCGAGGTCCAACGATTATTGGATTATTACCCAATTTACGGTTACGTTGGAGGGCAGTAAGAAAACATCCGAAATCAATAGTAAGCTGTTTCATATAGTATGTATTTCTGGACCTGTCATAAATACGTTCCAATGCACCGACAATAAATTTTCCTTCAACGTAAACATTTGAGTGATCAATTAGGACATACACCAATCCAGTATTTCCCTTTGAAATCCTTTCTACTAGGAAGAAATGCTCTGTATAAATTATCTACGAAAGTAACGTTCATTGGGCTAAAAAATTATATTTTTTAACATTAACTTACCAGCAACTGGTTGATCTATGACATGAAGCAGGAGAGAGGCACAATATTAGTAAATTTCGTCTTTACAAATATGACCGAGAATTAAATTATCGTGTAAAAACATACTAGATGCTAGTGGGAGGATATTAAGTTCTTGATGGAGTTTAGCCGAAGACGATGAGGTAGACATATTATAGGTGATTGATTTTCTGCAAATATTAGGTCCCAAATAGTCACGAAAATTATTATTTTTTTTTTTTTTGCAGCTGTATATATTTGGTCGCACAGATTTGATGCGTTACGCGATGCGCGATCAAATAATATTTATTTATAATAAAAACTTGTTTACGAACTTTTAGCTTAATAATCTTTAAAAATATATTCATTACATAATCTACTATATATGTTAATTAAAAAAACATTTTTAAAAATAATTTAATTTTTTATAAGAAATAATAAAAATATATAACAATTTTTTAAATATTTACAATTACAAATAAAAAATTTTCAAATATAAATTTTGGTGCCGTAAGTCAACTCGACAATCACGTGATTTTGTTCGACGATCATTTATCACGTGATTTGAGACCGACCAGTTAGAAATAAACATTTTCGTGTAACTAAAAAATTACTTTTTATATTCATAATTTTTTTTTCTTACATGTAAACGCAAAATTGTTAAAAGCAAAAATGGAAATAAGAAACAATTTTACACATTTCTTTATCTACTCATCTTACTAATCCATATTTCTTTCAATATTTTTAGGTAACCGACAATGTGACTTGTATTTGTTAAAGGCCTATTCTGCAGTCCTACCCACTAGTTTTTTGTTATACGCGTCCATATATCTTCATGATTTACATGCGAATTTTCAAATAGTCATTATAGGAACACCAATAAGAACTTCAGAAATGCATTTTAATAGGTTTACATAATCATAACTACATAACTCTCTAGTCTCTCATTTTACAAAGTCCCAATATCATTCTATGAAGTTACATTCACAATGAAACTTCAGATACTATTCTAAAATATGTTTAGATCTAATAATTGCCTCCTCTAATGCTGACTGTTGCTCAAGAAAATCAGGTTGCAAGGATATTATTCACTATATATAGCAGTCTAACCTTATCTCATCATTCTCATCATTATCGGCATTTTTCTTAATTAATCTTTTTCTTAGGCCAAAGGCTACGCTTCTCAAGCACTACTTTTTTGAATCTTTTTGGTTGTTCTCTTAACTTCTCCACTCGATGGTTATCTGAGAATGTCATAAATTGTATGCATTTCTCTTCACGTTCGTTTATATATCAACTATCACGCATTTTAGGCTATATTTCTTTAAGGCCTAAATTCATTCTTATTATGATCAGTGTATCTTCTATCATAGCATTATAGTTGGTTGACTAATCGAAACAAAAAGTGGCAATACACCTGAGATGTAATATTTCAAATATCGTAACTGCTTTGTGCATGAGCTTCATTGTAAATAATAAGAGATTAGAATATACATTATATAATTAATAATGCAAAAAACAAAATTTTAAAAAAAAACCTGCTCTATCATATGCTGTATTGATTTTCTTGCAATTGTTTATTGGATAGTTGTAATAACTCATGACATGAACAAAGGAAGGCAGAGATTATGATAGAACGTCCTAAATATTTTGGACGTAAAATATCCTCTTCTTCTTTAATCCAGATTCTTTGTTATCTATCATTTGCATACCTGAATGAGCTCTTTTTCTCCTAACTCAAGTTTGGGTTCCAATACAATGTCTAACATATTCCTATCAAAATCTTTCATACGTTTCTTATACATAACATTTTTTTCAGCCATTCTTTTCTATATTCTACTACATTCAGCCTCTTTTATCCATTATAATAAATGCTCTACTTTCTTTTATCATATTTATATCCCTATAAATGCATATAATTTCAGCATGTTTTCTCAGAAATGGTATCCTTTTTGATATTTCCTGTTAATTTTGAAAATAACTCTACTTTAATATACATTTTTAGATTATAAGAAGAGATTGTTTCTGGTGTTTACTGCTGCAACTATGCTTTATAATCTTCACTAAAATCCTCATCATATAGCAAGCTTTTTATTTTATTATGCTTTTCTTGAGAATAGACAGGAAGTTTACCAGTTTATATAAAATGACTTCCCATTTTCTAATACATCTAGCCATATAATCTCCTTTATTTTACATAGATTGAGCAATCTGAATGCTGGCAACCATATTGTCTTTTCCATTTAATAACTGTTATATTAATCTACGTACACTCAAAAGGCAAATATAATTATATGTAAATATGTCATGATTTTCTTTTATAAATTTTTTTACTAAGCATAATTGATTAATCTCTTCTAAACTTTGTTACTTCTAATTTGTAACTCAAATAAAATTCATAAAAATTAATAATGCTAAGACTAAACTCAGGGAATTACAATGAAAATTCATAGTAAACATCAAAGATTATTATTATCAATTACACATGAATAACTCTGGATATTTCAGAGATTACATTTTAGTGACTATACATTAAATCAATACAATAAATCAATATAATACTACGTAAAGTTAAGAAATAATAATAATATATACATAGGTTAAAGGATTACAAAGGATAAGTTTTAACTTGATTAATTATATGCTTTATTAATAATATAATAAATTGTTGTTTTTTACCTCATAATGTATCGAGACTTATGAAAATACAGTGATATTTATACATATTTGATAATTATAAAATAAATTAAACTAAATATATCTATGAAAATTAAATGACATTGTCTAGAAAATAAAGTTGATAAAATTGATCAGCAAGGATGATTATGTCAATAAAGTTGCCTATTGCATTGAAAATAAAATTGATATCTGGATTTAGGGTTCCTCAAATCGAATTGAATCAAATATTTAAGCAATTTGAATTTGATCTGATTTTTCAAATCGAATCGAATCGAATCGAATTGAACTCAAATATTTGATCAAATCAATTTGAATTGATTTGAATTTGATCGAATCGAATTAAATTAAATTAAATCAAATCAAATATTTGATCAAATCGAATCGAATCGAATCGAATATAAATATTTTTTTTAATTTTTACAATGATATATTAAAAAAAAGTTATTCTAAAGTTTTAATTAAGAAAATTATTAGTAATTGCACTAAAAAATTCAAAGATAGCTTTTACAAAGTAAGTTTAATAACAAGTGAATTTTTACTATTAAAACTTAATAAAACAATTTTGTAGTTTCAGTTTTACTAAGAAAACTTAATAAAATAATTCTGCAGTCTCAGTTTTCCTAAAAAACTTAGTAATAATTGCTATCGCAGCTTTGGTTTTACTAATAAAACTTAGTAATAACCGCCTTTGTGGTATCAGAATTATTTTATTAGTAAAAAATATTTCTGAAGCTATGAATGCATTTTTTTACTAAATTTCTTAGTAAAAAAACATTTCTAAAGCTACAGAGGTATTTTTTACTATGTTTTTTAGTAAAAAATGTCTTTGAAGTTGTAAAGGTATTTTTACTATGTTTTCTTAGTAAAATACGTCTTTGAAGTTGTAGAGGCATTTTTTACTATGATTTCTTAGTAAGAAAATGTCTTCAAAGTCAATAAGGTATTTTTTATTATGTTTTCTTAGTAAAATAATATCTCCAAAGCTGTGAAGGTAATTTTTACTATATTTTTTAAATAAAATAATGTTTTCAAAATTGTAGAGATATTTTTTATTATATTTTTTAGTAAAATAATATCTCTGAAGTTGTAATAGTATTTTTACAGGACTTCAAAACTTATATATGAACTTTCAGGTAAGCTTAAAGATATTTTTCATATAAAAATTTCCAAAATCTTACATGATAGTTGAGGTTAAAATTTATATTACAAAAAAAATATGTATGGTTTTCTTAAAGGGTAATACTTTTTAAGGTCTAAGAAATAACATATAGGTAAATTATAATTACATATAATTATGTTCCAGATATAAGATGGATAATACATTTATGATAATGGTAATGATTGGTTGATCGTATTTTAAAATATATATAAAGTGATACAAAAAATATATCTTCTTTACAAAATAAAAAATGAGTGGCAAATCTTCAATAAATTCAAAAACTATTTAGAATACTTTAAATTTTCCTTTACTATATACAAGACCTAAAAATAAAGGAAAATCAAAAGATATTAACAATCTTAAATTAAAAAAACAAGTAATCCAACAAACTTTATCAATTTTTTTCCTTTATTTGTTAATAAAAATTCATGTAAACGTAATATCAATGAAGTTATTTGTGATGATTCTAATTCTAATTTCAATTCCAATACCAATTCTGATGATGATGATACTAGTAGTTCCAATTCTGAATATAAAATAGAAATAGATGTTAATTTACCTTCAAATATTTGTGATAAAGAAAAAAATTATGGCAAAATAAATATTTTCTTGAATTAATAATACCAAAACTTATTTGATGTCAATGTGACAAACAAATAAAATTTAATCGAGCATATAGAGATAAAAAGTTGATTGCTCATGTAAGAAGTAAAGGTTGTCAAATTAGATCTGATAGCAAGTTAGCGTGATAAAATTTTTTTCAAAAATATCTAATCAATAATTAGCAGCAGAAGAACGAAATTCTAAAGCTTGTATCAGATTAACTAATGAAAAGATTGAAAATTATGTAATCAAAAGAACTAGAGAGCATTCTTATAAGAATGCTGTCTAATTACGCTATAATGCTATCTAATTATGAGTATAATTCTATTTAGTTATGAGTATAATGCTATTTAGTTACAAATATAATGCTACCTAGTTGGTGTTTTCAATACTCTGTGATCTTTTTATTACATTATAGCTAGGGTTCCGCAATTCGATTTGACATTTGAATATTTGATTTGAAAATCAAATCAAATACAAATTCAAATTTAT